>JAXIVJ010002530.1:0-5000 GCA_036785665.1 Chirona hameri
GGCTGACCCAGTGGGCGGCATTTTCGCCGTCAAATGAGACCTCATGGGTCTAGAGGGGCGTTAAATGTGAATTAATAACATACATTTTTCCTGCATTTTTTTATTATCTTATGCTTACTCATTTGCAGTTTGTCACTTCGAAAAAGCGAAATTATAGATGTATTTTTTTATATGATACTGAATTTATTTGTATAGCACTCTCACATGTAGGTATGCCGTCCGTCAGTAGCACGCATTTTCGTCAGTAGCACGTATATTCGAGTGCGATCATGGATGTGACTAATTCTGTCACGGCTAGGTCACTCACCTCTCTGGCCTGCCGAAATATACCACCCCTCCCTATCTCTCTCTCCTCTCTGACCTGCCAAAATCAACCCCCCCCCCCTCTCTCTCTCCTCTCTGACCTGCCGAAATCTACCTAGCTCTATCTCTGCCTGAATATATCTCTGAAGGAAGTGGTAGACATTGTTGTCTACCACTTCCATCAGATGCCGACGCTTCCATCTTCCACGGACGAAGAGACGCCTCTCGTCCAAATTCCATCGTAGCCACGTCGTTGCGGTGCTTGTTGAACTCCTTCCCTTTTGCGCATTTGACAATCGCGCCCGCCTGACTTCTTCTTGCACCAATAGAAGTTGGCAGGGAGAGATATTCGAGTTGATGCATGGGGCTGGCGCCGCGACTCGTGCTAACTCCTCCTATTTACCCTTGACTGGGATGACCTGCGTTGGTGGCAGCGGCCTGAGTAAGATTAAGTCAATGCGCGGGGAGGACCGTGCCGAAAGTTTGTGACACGTAAATCCTTCGACTTTAAATTCCGCCTGTCAGCAAATATTGCGCGATCGGATATGGTCCATGCAAACAGCTCCGCTTAGCGAAGGGCGCCGACACCATGGTGTCGGCGCGAAACGCATTGAAACGTAAGGTTTGAACCAAATACAAATATGCGCTCAGCTTTAGCCGACAGCACGAGGATATTCACCGTAAGTCATACAACATACAATTTTTTTTTAAGCGGGAAAGTCATTTAGGGCAACCCCTGCCTCGTCCGGAGTGATAAACCCATTCTACCTCAATTGAAGGAATAGCATCACATAAACTATTGTTCTTCTTGTCTCCCATCAGTGACACTCAGTGGCGTGCGTAGAAATTCACAAAGGGTCGGCTTCAGGGTCATCACTCGGTCTGAGGGGCTCTAGGCCTGAGGGAGCCCTTTGTCAGCCTGAGGAGACCCTTTGTCAGCCTGTGGGCTGACAAAGGGTCCTGATTGTTCCGTTCCTGTTCTGTTCCGTCTGAGGGCCCCTCAGACGGACTTTGGTTGGCGTGAGGGCCCACGGTCGGGTTGAGGGGATCCTCCGTCGCCCCGAATTGGGGATCTTGGTCGGCCTGATGGGCCCACAGTCAACCTGAGCGGTCCTCGGTCGGCTTGTGAGGACCTCGATCGGCCTGAAAGAGAACTCGGTCGGCTTGAGCGGACCCCCCTGTCGACCCGAGGGGCGCTCGTGCGGCACGAGGGGCCTTTAAGATGATTTATAGGCCTGATAGAACCCTTGCAATTGCCCCCCCCCCCCTTGAAGGTCTGTACGTGCCCCCTTTGGTAAACAAAATGAATGATTTTTTTAAAGAGAAAAATGGTAAAAATATGCCCTTTTAAAAATATAGTGGGCCAAATCCGGTGATTTTTTTTTGGTGGGGGTACTTTATGCCCCGGAGCAAACATTGCCCCCCCCCCCCTGGAGTAAATCCTGGGTACGTCACTGATCTGAGTGCAGCAAATGGCAGATATCAAACCCCGTAAGCATGTCTATTTCCGCGCCTTCGGCGCGGAGGGGGGGGGGGGGGCGGCCGCCCCCCGCCGCCGCCCCCTGTATCCGCCCCTGCGCCACTGATGGTAGATGAAACAACGACCTCCAAGCGAAATCCTTCGGAAAACTGAACTGACTGATTATCCAAGGAAACGCATGCCTCGATACTTGACCTACCAGGAATACCTACAGGTGCTTCAGAAGCCGTGTCGCAAGCTGATGTTTCTTCTTTCCGTTGAGTCACGAGACACCGCTGCGGCGCAGCCCGCCTGACGGTACGGACACTGCGACGGTACTGCCGGCGCGCCGCTGACAGTCACAGTTACCCACCCCCTCCCTCCCCCTATCCTACCCGTCTCGGGACGGCCCGGCCCGCCAGACGGCCGCCAGTGGTGCAGCCATGTGCAATGTGCACTGTGCAATGTTGTTGCAATGGCCGAATACGATGGCCAGTTATAACTGCTATACGCAGTTGCAATATATTAAGGAGGCATACCTATCTCGCTTCAGGGGCGGATCCAGGGGGGGCAAAGGGCCATGCCCCCCCCCCCCCCCCCCCACCCCAAGGTCCTGATACTATGTGTTGCCCCCCCCCCGCCCAACGGTCGGACGTACAGTCGTAAAAATTGCATTTGCAGCAGTCAAAATCCAGCTATCTACAGTTAAAAACCTGGAAATTTCGCGCCACTTCGCGCCGCTTCGCGGCATGAAACAATACGCAATTCCTTATACAAATTTGGAAAATGGGAAAATGAATTCATTAACCCTATTAGTGGCAGAGAGGGGGATTCCGCCCCCCCCCCCTCATGTTTTTCGTAGATATCTCCCGAACGGCTGAGAGCATACCCATGACCTTTCCTAGAATTGAATTCCACATATGGAGTCAAAATTTGAGTTCCTAACCTTAACAGAGGCGGTTCCAGGGCCGGTTTTTAGAGGATTTTTTTTTTGGTGACATTTGGCGATAATACGGAGATGCGAACTTCACGGCTTCTTCCTAACTGCCTGAAGTATAAAGTAATTACATAGGTTTACGGTGATTGAAACAAGTGCAAATTAGTTGATTTTCAGTGAACTATAATAAATATTGTACGGCAGAGGCGGTTTCAGGGACTTGAAAAGGGGAGGTTTACAGGAAGTATTTTTTAAATATATTTTGCCTCCTTTTTTCGCTAACCTGGCACCGCCTTTGGATGCAAATATGCTTTAGAACTGTTGGGTCCGATGTCACAATAGCGCACCATTTCATTTATCGAGAACAGAAAAGAAAAAAGACGCGTTATAAGGCATTTATTTTACCCCCAAATTTAGTGACCTGAAAGCACCTATGATTTTTGAATTTTAAAAAGTCATCGTCATGTATCAATCCCCAATTCGATCTCTATCGATCCCCATTAGTTGCGTTAAATCGGTTAATAGACATGACAGCTGTGTTGGGTCACAAATACCTCCAATACTTGTAGTTTTGCCCCCTATTGGCCCTCTATAAAAAAAATCGGATTTTTATATTTTTTTTAGAAATGTAGATCGTGTTGAGGGGAATCAAACGCCGTTTGATTTGTGAAAATCGGACGGGTTGATCTCGATATCTTCGGGGGGGGGGGGCGAAATCCGCCCCCCCCCCCCGCCACTAATAGGGGTAGCCAGGAGCCTGCCACTAATAGGGTTAAAGGGATTATACGGGTTTCCGTCCTGAAAGTAAATGCACTCTTTTGCAGTTGTATGAGTTTTAAACACGTTTAAAGACATAATAAGGACCTCAATGCTCATTTAGTCCATTATTTCATAAATTATCAGCGTTAAAACTTGGGCGTTTATCGAGGCTAGTATCAGATAACGAGTACTTGATCGGCACTACTGTCCACCACTTTTATCTTAAAGGAAATAGTTCACCTTCAACATTACTTTTAAACTGAGATAGCAGTTTTGTAGTCCGTGTTGGGCAACCCCTATCTGCAAGTTTTCTTGACTGAAAAGACTCTCCAGCCGAATATATTTGAGTGTTTGGCGAAGGAATGCGGTGCTGGCGAAATAATGTTGTACTGGTTCTAGCCCGGGCAGAGGCTATACCAGGCACGTAGCCAAGGGGAGGGCGGCGGGGGCGGCCGCCACCCCCCCCCCCCCCCCCCCCCCCCCTAGAGGCAGGAGGGCCCTTTTTGGCGCGCGAGGGCCCTTTTCAGCGCGCGCAGCGCGCCGAAAAGGGCCGACGAGACCGCGCGAAGTGCGGTATCATAGGCTCTTTACTACACGAAGCGTGGTCTTTAGAGAGTTTAGCGGACTTCAGAGGCCCTTTAGGGCCACCAGGGCCCTCTGAAAGACCAGAGGGCCCCTTGGACGTTCAAAAGAGCCCTGTGCATGTCAGAGGGGCCCACGGCAAGACCGAAAGAGCCCCTAAGCGGGTCAAAGGGCCCCCTGAGCACGTCGAATGGGCCCCCTGAACACGTCGAATGGGCCCCTAGCCAGCACAGAGGGGCCCCTGGGCAGGTTGAGAGGCCCCTGAGCATGTCGACAGGGCGACAAAGCGGCCAGCGCAGTCTTTTGCCAGGTCATAAGGGCCCCTGAGCAGGTTGGAGGGCCCTGGACAGACCAGAGGGCCCCTGGGAAGTTAAGAGGGCCCCTGTGCAGGTCAGAGGGGCCCTGACCAGACCGAAAGGGGCCCTGGGTGGGTCAGAAGGGCCCCTGAACATGCCGAATGAGCCCCTAGCCAGCACGGAGGGGCCCCAGGGCAGGTCGGAGGGCCCTCGGAGCATGTCGCAAGGCGACAAAGCAGCTAGCGCAGTCCCTTGCTAGGTCGGAAGGGCCCCTTAGAAGGTTAAAGGGCCCCTGGAGAGACCAGAGGGCCCCTGGAAAGTTAAAATAGCCCCTGCGCAGATCGGAGGAGCCCCTGATCAGACCGAAAGGACCCCTGGGCGGGTAAGAAGGGCCCCTGAACATGCCGAAGTGGCCCCTGGCCAGCACGGAGGGGCTCCAGGGCAGGTAGGAGAACCCCTTGAGCATGTCGGCAAGGGTGACAAAGCAGCCAGCGCAGGCCGACCAGAAGAGTCGCTGGCCCGATCGGAGGGGCTCCTGGGCAAATCAGAGGGGCCCCTGGCTAGACCGAGAGGGTCCCTGGGCTGGTCGGAAGGCCCCTTGAACATGCCGGATGAGTTCCTAGCCAGACTGGAGGGGCCCCTGGGCAGGTCGGAGGGGCGCCTG
>JAXIVJ010002530.1:7500-107842 GCA_036785665.1 Chirona hameri
TTTATGAACTAATCCCTTCTCTGTAAAGTATTTATCTAATCTAATTTTGAAGGAAGCAAGTGTCACTGCATCAGCGACATCCCTGGTAGCATATTCCAATGTCCTACAACCCTTCTACTGAAAAATGACTGTCGTAGCCTAGTCCTACTTTGTTTCATAATGAGTTTATGCTGATGACCTCTACCTCGATTTTCCCTATTGAACTCAAACATACCTTTAAATATCCAGAATGCTGACTATTTACAAATTTGAAGACTTCAATTAGATCTCCTCTTAGCCTTCTATATCTAAGTGAAAACATACCCAATTTCCTTAATCTATCTTCATAAGGTAAACTACCAAGACAATTAATCATTTTTGTTGCCCTTTTTTGAACTCTTTCTAACAACCAGCAATCTTTCTCATATGTTGGAGACCAGGCTTGTACACAATACTCCAAATGTGGTCTAACGTATGCACAATACAGTTTTGTTATTACCTTTTCACTCTTGTAGGAAACATTTCTGTTAATGGCCCCTAGCATTCTAAGTGCCTTTTTCCTAGCTTCTACAACCTGGTCTGACGCTGATAGTCTATTGTTTACCACGACACCTAAATCTCTTTCCTTTTCATCTGCTCCATTTTCTGCCCACCCATTTCATACCTATGTTTACTGCTAACCCGTCCAGCGTGCATAATCTTACATTTACTCAAATTGAATTTCATCTGCCATGCTTCAGACCACTCAACTAGCTTGTCCAGATCTGATTGAAAAACATCCTGATCATGTTTTCCTCTAATAATCCTGACAACTTTTAGATCGTCTGCAAATTTCAAGACTTTGCTGTCTATACTGTTCTCAATTGCATTCACAAATATTATAAAAAGCAATGGGCCCAGGACTGAGCCCTGTGGAACCCCACTGAGAACCTCCTTCCATTGTGATTGGCACCCATTCAATATAACCCTTTGCTGGCGTCCTGAAAGCCACGTTTCTATCCAATCCAGAATCTTGCCCCTGATCCCATGAATTTTAAGTTGCAACCCCAGTCTTGTATGGGGGACTTTGTCAAATGCTTTACTGAAATCAAGAAAAGCTACATCTAGCTGTTTACCCTGATCAACGCTATCTGTTGCAACATCCAAAAACTCCAGAAGATTAGTTAAACAAGAACGGCCCTTCCTAAAGCCATGCTGTGTATCTTTGATGAGTTCATTTTGCTCCAAGAATTCAACAATCTTATCTTTGATGATTGATTCAAGTAAGAATACAGTTGCACAGGGAATCAAACTAAAAAAATCGCGCCGCTCCGCGGCGCAATTTAACTACAAATTAAATTCTATGCGGGTTAAGAAAAATATCGGTCAGTTTTTCGGCGCATTTATGTGTTATGTTGCTACTTTCCTATATTATTGGGCAACATAGTGTATTTTAGCACCTTTCCCCGCACTTTAAAACGCACAATATAGCAATTTTAGAGGTCCGCACCATACGCAATGCGACGCATTGATGAGAAAGCAACCCAGGGCATAATACTCAAAATTTTCGCGCCGGGCGCAATTTGTTTAAGAGTTCCAGGTCTTGAGCTTAAAAAAATATTCCAAGTTGGTATAGCTGATTCCAAATTCGTGTCGTTGGTTCCCAAGTTGATGTGGTAGTTTGCTATCTCCAGCTCCTAAACGTTGGTATGGCCCATGCCATACCTGCTATACTGCATTTTCCAGCCTTGTAACGTGCCTTTTCATGCGCTTTTTTTTGGGGGGGGGGGCTTTCAACGCTTGGGAAGAGGCCCTTTCAACGCTCGGGAAGGGGCCCTTTCGAGGCGCCGCCCTCCCCTGGACGAAATCCTGGCTACGTGCCTGGGCTATACCATCAGCCAATCAGCTTGCAGCTGGTGCTAGCAAACGAATCGCCGGCCGCCGGTTGGCACATCTCCAATGCGAGTCTATCTTTACGCGACTACTTTCGAATCTGATTGGCTGAACTATTTTTTACATTCGCGCGACGTCAGGACTCTGACTCAGAGAGTATGCATATAGTTTTGATAAACAATAACAATTTACAGCCTTCTGTCCTGAATCGGCGAGATATAAGGCCATTTTTGACAATATAAAAATAAATTGTATTAAAAATATAATCAAATCGTGTTGGGTAGAAAATTTCCAAGGTGAACTATTTCCTTTAAGATCAATTTTAGAGTTTTTAATTATCTGTAAGTCCTACACTGGATCATACAATTATTATGCAATTCATAACTGACGGGACTTTGTATTACTACACACTGTTCGTTGAGGTTTTGTGTTTTTGTGGTTTTCTTTTCTCTGGCCTTTAGCGTTGAGAATTCGGTGGTGGCGTATTATTTTATTTGGCATGAAAATTCATGAAAAACATAGAATTTTATGGGAAAACTAGGTAACTGCTGCTGTCGTTGGAACAAAACAAGTTTATTTTCTTTCAAATATTGCTTATTTTACCGGAAATATGCCATACGTGAGGTGTTTTTATTAGCATAAAAGAGATGACTGACTGCCTCAGCCGTTCCTGCAGAAAATACGCGGTGGCATCACCGCGTACTTTGGAATGTCCTTACGTGCAGAAGAGGTAATTTCCAGAAAAATGTGGCTACCGTGGGACTTCTACCACCTTTATAAGTACGTTTTACTATGTAACTCAATTATTCTGGGAAAAACCCGTATAATCCCTTTAAGTGTTTGCAAGGGCGGATTCAGGGGGGGCGAACGGGGCCATGCCCCCCCCCCCCAAGCCTGTTTAAGGGGGGCCAAACTATGTTTTGCCCCCCCCCCCCCCCCCCCCAAGACGTGAAATCTGATGCATACTATATTTGCGTTTTTAGAACGGTACTGGGCATCCCAAAATTGCAGCAGTCAAAATCAAGCTAGCCACAGTCAAAAACTGCAAAATTTCGCGCCGCTTCGCGGCATGACACAAGTTTCGCAATTGCATATACAAATTTGGAAAATTAATTCCATTAAGTGTCTTGCAGAGGCTCTCATTGGCAGTAATTGCTGGCTCCAGGGCCAACTCTCTTCATCAAATATTATCTTTAAAGCGGGCTACATGTTTAGCTTGTCTGCCGAGTTCCGAAAAAGGCGACGCGAACGCAAAGACGCGGACTTCGGCAACCGGAAGCTGTTCCAGCGGTGCCCAACTTGTTGGCCCGAAGAGCTAATAGTGGGGACCAGGCCAGGACTATCTCCCCAAGCCATCTCCCCCAGGCTCCTCCAGATCCACAGGGACCATTTATGCGCGGAAATGTCGGTCTGCCTCTTGCTACTTTGAAACCATTTGCACCGTTACCAGTTGTTTGTTACAGTTCGGTACATAGGTATGTATACAGACTACACTTATTATTATCATATGTACTATTGAGCGCAGACTGCCACCGGCCATCGTGATGTACTATCCGAGGCTAATGTATATGAAAAACTACCTTCATTTCAACATTTTGCATCATACCGAGATGTGCAACCAGTTACCTGAGGCTTGGCTCCACTCACGGTCTGGTTCCAATATTAAAAATGCTTTTTCCACGACCTAAAATTAAAATGTTCACGCCGCTTCGCGGCGTCACATCAGTGGCCATCGTCATAACGAAGCCATCGTCATCGTCTTCGTTTCGTCGTAACGCTGAATTGAATGAATAACATTTTTAGCTTCTTATCCTCTACAAGGCTAAGAAGCTAAAAATGCTTATGTTTCTGGGTTTTATCAGGCAAACCCGAGAGAAAAAAAATCGCGCCGCTTTGCGGCGCTAAATAACAAGTACCTACTATAACATGCAAATCCACATTAAAAATGTTGCAAAGGCTTAAATACACTCATAACAAATTGGAGTACATTTTTTTTCTCGTCATTTCAGCCGACCCCCCACTCAAAAATTATCGGCGACGCCCCTGGGTACAGCTGACAATTGACATAGTTTGTCTCAGTGTACGGCAATGTCGGAACAATACAAACTGCAAGCCGACATCTTTCCTTTTTCGATATCCTAAAAGGTCGAAAACCTAAACAAAAAAATGGTGAAAAAATCGAAATCGTGTGGTTGCAAAATAAAGTGACCCAAATCCGGGGAGAAATTCGAAATTGGGGGTAGGTAAGGAAGGTCCGCTAAAAAAAAACGGTTTGCCCCTCCCCAAACGGCCGGCTGGATCCGCCCTTGAGTGTCTGGCAGTCTCTCCTTGGCGGTACCTAATTGCTAGCCCCAGGGCCCATTCCCTTCATTAAATATTCACTTTCAAGGGGGATACATGTTTAGCTAGTCTGCCGAGTTCCGAAAAAAGGCGACGCAAACGCAAAGACACCGGCACCCGGAAGCTGCTCCAGCGGTGCCCAACTTGCTGGACCGAAGAGCTATTAGTGAGACCAGGCCAAGGCCATCTCCCTAAGCCATATCGCCCCTGTAGGCTCCTTCAGATCCGCAGGGACCATTTATGTGCGGAAAAGTCGTTCTGCTTTCGGAAAATGCGGAAAAGAAATTGTGTGCGGAATTATGTGCGGTATATATATACATATGTGTTATTATTAATTATGTGCGGAAAAGTCTTGCCGCTTTCAAACCATTTGCCCTGTTACCAGTTGTTTGTTACAGTTCGGTACATATGTATAGTTATTATTATCATATGTACTATTGAGCGCTGACTGCTACCGGTCATCGTGATTTAAAAGAAGAATCTCTCCGAAGAATATGTATATTAAAAACTACCTTAGTTTAAATATTTGTAATCATACCGAGATGTTCAACCAGGAATAGGGATTACTTGAGTCTGGTTCCAATATACAAATTTAGTTTCCCACACACTGAAAAGCAGGGTTGAGATCATTTTGTTTTTGTATCTCAGGATTATACATGCCGATCTTGTTTAAGCCACTACAAATGTCTTGATGTGTTTTCATCTCATCAGAGAATTCCAAGTCGTATCAACGGAGTAGTTCTAGCAAAAAATCAGTGTGAGTGATCTCCGACGAGATGGAGCAGATTCGCCCAACGGAAGGATATACTTGGTCGCATTTATGTAATTTCCAGAGTTCCACGAAAGTACTCGCGGAGTCCAGGACCTATTTTAAGGGAAAACCACTGGGGGGGGGAAACATTTTTGGGGCATCTTTTGGTGGCAAAAATGTACCCCTATTTTTTTCCTCCGCGGAGTTGGGCCGGTCACCTTATTTTGGTATTCGAGCTTAAGAAATCACTTTTCGAATTCACAAAACAAAATTGCGGACATTTTTCCGAGAAAACCAAAATATTTTCGGGGGTAAAAAAATCACAAATCCGATAGTCATTTGGAAGAGAATGTCATTTCTTTTCTTTTGACGTTTTTTATTTGCAATTCGCTTTGAAACTCTATTTTTACAATTTGTTAAACATTTGTTTTTCCACCAAAAATGGCATGACATGACGTCATTAAAAAGTTATAACCTCCCAAAATCCTACATTTTAATCATTGAAATTTGGTGAGAAGACGTAGAATTGATGCAGTATCAGGCATTGAAAGTTTCACATTGATATCTATCACTGTTTTAAAGTTATTGAGAAAACCCGGGAGGGGGCAGAATCTGCCCCCTCCCCCCCAGCAGGCCACGTGTCACAGGCGCCGCTTGAATTGCATCAGGTGCGCTGTTTTGTCTATCATGGAAAGCAAGGAATACATAACATAAAATGCAATCACTTGAGAGAAGAAAAATAACTTCCGTTTTCATGAAGTTTTTCCTAAGATCATTGTTTTGCACGTGCAGTGCAGGGAACGCGCAGGGGGAGGGGGCATACTTGTATTCCATGACCCCTCCCCCCCCCCTCCCCTATTCCTGGGGGGGGGGCATTTGCCCCTGATGTCCGCCCCCTGGATTCGCCAGTGCAGGGGTGTAGCTTCTCCAAACAAGTTGCAGGGGGGGGGGGGGGGGGCTGAGCTTGAAAAAATCGCTTAAAGTAACATCAAAATCCACAATACAGATTTATCCCCGGATTTGACCCACTTCCTCGTCAAAGTTGGGGGGCTGAAGCCCCAGTTGGGGAGGGGGGCTGAAGCCCCAGTTGGGGGGGGGGGGCTGAAGCCCCCAACTGAATAGGAGCCTGCACCCCTGCGCCAGTGGGGGATCCAGGGGGCGGACATACCCTCCCCTTATATTTTTTGGAAATAGCGGAAAACGACGCCATTTCTGTTACAACTGCTTGCCTATCAATTGCCCAAATCCTGATAATTTGTTAACCTCGGGTCTCCTCAGGTCACGTCACAAGTCAAGTCTAGTGATCCCACCTCCAAAAATGTAAGGTCGTGCCGCAGCCACATTGTTTGACTGATCAGTTAGATACTCACAGGATTTAATCAGGTCATAAACACCTACAATTCTGCTATTTCGGATGATTTTACATCGGTGACCTAAGGTGAAGTCTATTTTGTGACATCCCAATTATAAGTTATTGGGGAAAGATGAAAATGCATATAAATCCAAAGGAAATGGCTAAATTTGGTCAATTTCCACCAGAGTCCCGTATCTTTTGCAAAATACAAAGATCCAGTGTCGGATCTACGGTTGGGCAAAATGGGCAATTGCCCCCCCCCCCCCACACCGCCTGAAATCGGCGCAAGATTGACACATTTCCTGATATAGAAGAAAATCTAAGCAACCTTTACTAAGGAAAGTTAGCTTTAAATCAGCTATCAATGCATAAGCAAGTCAAATCCGATGCGTTTTCAGAATTGTGTGAGACTTTTTTGAATCCCCCCCCAAAAAAACGTTATGGATCCGCCAATGCAAATATACATGTGGTATTTTTATCCTGTGACCTCCACGAGGTAAAATATATTCACCCTGAGGTCATTCTGCAGTCGTCATTTTTCTTCCATAACTTTTTTGTTTACCGAACCAGTAAGGCGCCGTAGTTGGCGATGAACGAGCGAACGCGAAGGAAATGTATGGTGAATTCCAACTCGATCAGGGAAGTAGTTTATGAGATACAAATACGTGGTGCACACGTGCGCACGTGCAGAAGCACCCCACCCCTGACTTGTGAGAAAGTAGCGGCTGAAAGATCCCTAACTACACACCAAATTTGAACAGGCTGCGACAGCTGCACTGAGCTGCGGAACAAACGGCTGCCTCCATCAGAGAAGGGAGTGCAGAGGGACACGGTTTACAGTGACGCCATTAAGCAGCTGCTCATCTACAGCCCGCCGCCGGTACTCATCATCCACCTGAAGAGGTTTGAGGTGTGCAGCTTCACCCTACGCAAGGTTACCCGGCACGTGCAGTTTGGGGAACAGTTTGATCTGGCGCCCTTCTGCTCATCAATCAGTCAGGATCTGCCCCAGATGCGGCCCGGCCAGCAGCGCGTGCTGTATTCGCTGTTCGGCGTGGTGGAGCACAGTGGCAGGCTCACCAGCGGCCACTACACGGCCTACGTGCGCGTGCGCCGGCGGCACAAGATGACTGTTAACTCGGAGTTGCTGACCCCGCTGGTTACAGATGCGTTCAGGGTGGCGTGCGAGTGGGCGCGGCAGCGGGCCGAGCAGACCGAGCAGAGCGCTGCACAGGCCTCAGTGACCTCAGAGACAGCCGATAACGCCGGTACTGAGACAGTCGAGCAGGAACAGCCAAAGCCAGAGCCGCAGCCGGCGTCGGAACCGGAGCAGCCGAAACCGGAGGCGGGCAGGTGGTTCCACGTCAGTGACACACACGTCACAGAAGTGACGCTTGTCAAGGTGCTCAACGCACAGGCCTACATGCTCTTCTACGAGCGGATTGCGCAGGTCGCCGTGGCTGTGTGCGTGTGGACTATATGGCACGTTTAGTAGATCCTGTAAAGGGGATGAAGTGTTGCGAAATGTGAATGTTGTTATGTAGTGTATCGTGACTTGTAAGACAAATTTGTCCAACTTATTATTACTTGATGTGTCAATGACGTTATATTTAATAATAATAATAACCAGTATTAGTCATGTTTATAGAAGTTTCTATATTTTGCGACACAATAAGATGTGAAAATAAACTATTTTCAATTAAAAAAAAAAATGAACACAATCTCGGCTCAGCAGTTTCCCCCACCCACTCCAAATTGTGTGGCGGCGTTCCTGATCCAACAACCCCCGATCTCCCCCACTCTGCCGCTAATGAGACATTGTTAAAAGAATATTGAAATTGAGATATTCCGGAAATAATTCAACCCGGCATTGACTGGGGTCCCAGCAGAACGCCATTGACTGGGGAGGGGGCGTTAAACGCCCCCTGGTTATCTTCCGAACCAATGATCGCAGCGAGACGCGCAAGGCGGCAATCGAAAGCTCTCAATGAAATGAATCTAAAACATGGTCACAATTGTCAAAGTTAGGTCAAATGTCAGGTGACGGTCAGGTCAAAGGTCAAAATCGGCGTATTTGAGTTCATGGGCCATACTTTCCATCAAAAGCCTTAGATTGCGACCAGTTTCACCCCCAAGTGCTGCCAAAGGTAAGATACATATCCCGCATGAGCTAAAGTGAGATTGTTGGCCAAGGTCAAGGTCAGGTCACAAAAGGTCAATATGCTCAAAATATCTACGAAAGTCATGCAACACATGTTTTAAGAGTTATTTTCCACGTATAATTCGATAGTGATAGTCATTTTACCACCTGAATTCATTTCCGTGAAGTAAATGTAAATTTCAGGTCAAGTTCAGGTCACCGAAGGTCAAAATGTTAAATTGTTAAATCGAAACAAAAAAGGCATGTTGCTAGACCAGTTTTGTCTCCGAAATACGGTGGTGGCATTTATTTGTCTGTATCTAGTCAATAAAAGCAAAAGAAAACGTAATACAAATATGACGTCATATGTTACCCATACTTTAGATGAAGTTTTTTTAGTATATACTAAAAATATACTATAAAAACTAGAAAACATACCAACAAATGAAGGTCACTACCAGATTTGGAATAATATACCAAATATGGATGCACGACATTCGCGGCAAGTATGGCGTTCGTGTTTCAATCAAGAATAATACAGATTTGTACAGCCTTTGCGTTCACTCCCGTGCAGTGGCATTCTTCGTCACCGACGGCAGGGTATTTATTGGTCCGCGTCTCGCTTTATGTTCCAGTTTCTGGTTAGTTAGTGGAATGTATTTATAATTTAATTATTTAATTTTTGTGAGTTCTGTGAGCAGTCATTGTCGTGTTAACAGCCATGGAATTTGTCATTTTCTGAACTTTATGGGTCCAAATAATTTTTCTCTCTTCATATTTCATATTTCATATCAGGCCGCTCAATATTGTTTTCCCCGCAAGTTTAGTAAGACTTCGCTCGGCCTTCGGCCTCGCTCGTAATATACATCCTTGACACCTAACTGGCTGACTTTGGCGACACTGTGTTGAGATAATTGTGTATGTACTTATTGGTTATTTACAGAACTTTGTACATACAAGTTATTGGTTCATGTCATATTATTCTGCATCCGGCTGTTGCGCTGAAGCGGCGGAGCCTGGACAGCTCGGCGGCGATTGCTGTGTGTTGAATAGAGCAAGTCCGATCGGGTCTGCTGCCGTTGTACTGTGACTGGCGCATGTGAGGCCTTCTGCATTTATATTGTTGCTAAGCGTGGCGTTGGTCCAGTCCCTGGGGTGCTTGACAAGGGATTAGCTTGGTATGTATCTTAGGATGAGCAGTAATCGGCTCAGCAGTAGCAGAAGAGGGCTCCTGTAGTCGGCTATCTGGGGCTTCCCGGCACAAGCGTTGATGTCATGCAGTTTGTTTTCACATTCTGTTGTGTATTTTCCTTGGTGTGAAACATGTGTTAAAAAAAATATATGTGATTGATCTCATTATAAAGGCATTGCACGTGATTTTAAACATTGGCAGATCCAGAACGGTAGTTTCGGGCCTGGGGGATATACAATATGTGTTTGATCTCATTATAAAGGCATTGCACGTGATTTTAGACATTGGCGGATCCAGAACGGTGGTTAATTTTGCTCCGATTTCAGGTGTTTTTTTTGTGTGGGGGGGGGGGGGGGGGCATGGCCACCATGCCCCCTTCCCCTGGATCCGCTAGTGATTATATATCACATTTGAATGTGCTCTGCTGTAGTATTTATCCTAATCTAGTCATAAGCATGCTTGAATTTCATCCATATATGTATGTATATATATATATATATATATATATATATATATATATATATATATATATATATATATATATATATATATATATATATATATATATATATATATATATATATATATATATATATATATATATATATATATATATATATATATATATATATATATATATATATATATATATATATATATATATATATATATATATATATATATATATATATATATATATATATATATATATATATATATATATATATATATATATATATATATATATATATATATATATATATATATATATATATATATATATATATATATATATATATATATATATATATATATATATATATATATATATATATATATATATATATATATATATATATATATATATATATATATATATATATATATATATATATATATATATATATATATATATATATATATATATATATATATATATATATGGATATGGATATGGATATGGATATGCATATGCATATATATATATATATATATATATATATATATATATATATATATATATATATATATATATATATATATATATATATATATATATATATATATAATATATATATAGTGCAAATCAAGAATACTGATGTCTAGATCGGATATTTTGCCACAGTATGTTGCCTAAAATATGATATTCCTAATCACGTACGATACCTATATTTAATATTATTGCATTACTAATGGTCTTCTCACATGATAACTAAATAATAAATGCATTAATGAATATTTTACATTAATTATACATTAATTATTTAGTTGATATCATGAGATCATTAGCAATAATATAATATTTCAAAAAGGCCACAGTCAGTGACTATTCACGTCGTTAATCGTTTCCTCATTCCGTCGAATTGAAAAAGTGTTGTCTGCAGCGGGATTCGACCCTGCGCTTGGCCATCGCTCGATCTGCATGGGTTCACGAAATGCTTAACAGCTCGAAAACGAACCTCACGGCGTACACTTTTGAACCCGGAAATCGAAAGAAAAATGTTCACGCTTCATTTCTAGCAACTTTTTATTGTCGTATTGGTTGCAGGTAAAAAATGCCGTGGGCCCGTAAAATGGCTTTTTAACATGGAACCCTATGGCCTAGTAGGAAAATGTACGCCGTGCTGCCATATGGACTTTGGACCCCCCGAGGCGGAACGTATTTTATCTACCGTGGCCTGGGCGAAACGATCAGACTGTATTTTGTCTTAGGTGCGTCGTTCACGTAACAATTTGTTACCTCTGATTACCTTCACCGTAGTGGGGATCGTTTTTTCGATATCGAAACGAAAAATAAGTAAAAACAATATAGTGAAAATTCAACTAAAGGGGCTCCAGATGTAAATTTCGTTGTATCCAACCATCACAACAATAGCTACTTATCGTAGGAAAAATAATTTTGACAGTTCAAAACAGTAGGCACACTCCCTTTAAGAAGAGAGACATGTTAAAAGACACTAGGTATACAACACACAATAAGATCAGATGAATATAAAAGTGCACACAGGCTATAGAAAATAAAACACACACACGCGCAGTCACACACTCATTTTCCTCGCTTCACACAACTAAAAGTTCGGACACTGCACGCTTAAAAGCCCCCAGCGATAAATCGCGAATCTCCAGCGGGAGGCGGTTGTATACCTGCGCCGTACACAAAAGAAGGCGCCTCCTGCCTGCTTCGGTTCTCGCGCGCGGGAGAGATCTGCGTCCTGCCGGGTGGTTCGAGAGCGAAGAGCAGAGTTGACCTGAAGCTGAGAGGAAAGAGCCACTGGCTCCCCGGTGCAGCGAATTTTGTGCAGAAAATTTAATGCAAATTCGTAAAACTGGCGGGCGGTAGGCCAGCCCAGTTCGTCTCTGGTGTATATAGTGGGTATATAGTGGGTATAGCTTATCCGCCACGGTGTAAAGGACAATGGACACTTGCAAGCAGTGATTCAACAGGATTGTTGTTACAACGCTAGATGGAAGGCTTTTTCAACTTCAGAATGAAATCCATCCACTTGGGAAGTGAAGTTCGTTGCATTTTTCCTACGATGAAAACGACTTATTTTATTTATAGTGTAAATGTGATAGCAAAGCGGATTTTACGCTTTTCTTCAACAAACACACAGCTGGTGTTCGCAGGAGTTTCGAGTGCTTCGCAGTAGTTTTGAGTTTCAGAAGAAAAAAAGTTGGGACAAAATGTCATATTGGCTGGTTGTTACATGGCTGAGGTGACAAATGACCATCTCAGCGCCAGGAAACCTTCAAATCTGACAAAAGTTGGTGGAGCAAAAGTTCAAGTTGGTGGGGCAGTGGTCCCACCATTTGAATAGGAAACTCCGCCCGTGGCGGCATCACATTAACGGTGTTGTGTCCTGTCCGCAGTTGAGTGTCTACACAGCTCTGATGCAGGTCAATCAGGGCCACCTGGAGGCGTGGCTGCAGTACTGCACCGACCCCGACTGCGCCATCTGGTGAGGAGCTGCTGATTACCCTGCCATCTGGTGTCAAACTGCTGTACTACACGCGGCTCGCCACCCAGCGACAATGCCACCCGCCTCATTTGTGCAGTTTGAGTCGGGGAGGGCGTGCTGCAGCGGGCGACATGCATATTGAATGATTGTCATAATCATTGCCATCTACCCTAGGCGACAGGACACTATTTACGCTCCGCTGCAGTGGGGTGGGGGGCGCAGTGTTTGAAGAGGAATAATAACAGCACATCCAGGCGGGGTTGCCCCTTGGGACACCTGCCCGAGTGCCGGGTACGGTACGTGTTTCCGTAAAGTGTCCACACCACATCATTCACTTAACTCGCTGGAGCAGTTGTGGATGAGTTGTACAGGGTGACGATAAAGCTTTGCCTTTGTTTACTTGCACATCTAGTAAATATACATATTAAACAGCAGGTCTCAGAGTTTTCTGGACGCCCGCTACGCCATTCGTCCGATATGAGCGGACGGATAGCATCATACCTTCAGAGAAACAGGCCGGTATGAGCGGACGGATAGCATCATACCCTCAGAGAAACTTGCCAATATGAGCGGACGGATAGCATCATACCTTCAGAGAAACAGGCCGATATGAGCGGACGGATAGCATCATACCTTCAGAGAAACAGGCCGGTATGAGCGGACGGATAGCATCATACCCTCAGAGAAACTTGCCAATATGAGCGGACGGATAGCATCATACCTTCAGAGAAACAGGCCGATATGAGCGGACGGATAGCATCATACCTTCAGAGAAACAGGCCGATATGAGCGGACGGATAGCATCATACCTTCAGAGAAACAGGCCGGTATGAGCGGACGGATAGCATCATACCTTCAGAGAAGCAGGCCAATATGAGCGGACGGATAGCATCATACCTTCAGAGAAACAGGCCGATATGAGCGGACGGATAGCATCATACCTTCAGAGAAGCAGACCGTTATGAGCGGACGGATAGCATCATACCTTCAGAGAAACAGGCCGATATGAGCGGACGGATAGCATCATACCTTCAGAGAAACAGGCCGATATGAGCGGACGGATAGCATCATACCTTCAGAGAAACAGTCCGATATGAGCGGACGGATAGCATCATACCTTCAGAGACACAGGCCGATATGAGCGGACGGATAGCATCATACCTTCAGAGAAACAGGCCGATATGAGCGGACGGATAGCATCATACCTTCAGAGAAACAGGCCGATATGAGCGGACGGATAGCATCATACCTTCAGAGAAACAGGCCGATATGAGCGGACGGATAGCATCATACCTTCAGAGAAACAGGCCGATATGAGCGGACGGATAGCATCATACCTTCAGAGAAACAGGTCGATATGGACAGTCCGCAACAGCGTATCTTCGGGGAAACACAGTCCGATTGGACGGAAGGCTAGCAGCATATTTTCAGAGCAACGCAATTCTCCCCCGAGATTCTCAGCATGGTATCGCCTTCACTGGAACCTCCATATGTGGCCCACGGCTGGCCAGCACAGACACGCCAGCTGCAGCATAACACCAGTGTATTTCGCGGCTCGCAGTCGCCCCTCAGATGGCCGTCGTACTGGCAGCACCGTCTCCAGTTAACAGCGCAACCAGTGCGCAGCCTTCACGTTAGCAATGTGACAAGCAGGAACCTTTCAGTGCCGGCCTGACCACCCTACAATGTCAGGCTGACATCGCCGAAGCGACGAAAACGACACAAATACGAATACAAAATAGCGCTATAAGGATATACTTTAACAAGACGAATAGCCCGTGGACTAACTTCGCCGCATCTAAACAACCTAAACGGCGCACGAAGCCTGCTAAGAAACTGCTTAGCTTCCTGCTAAACGCGCTTCACAATATTTTTCATTCCAACCTTCGCAAATAAATCACTGCTAACTGTTTTCGCGGGGCGTATCAAGCTGGCACTAAGTGACTAGTCGGTTCCGCCGGGACAGTAGCAGTACTCCCGATTTCGAAATGATTCCTTCACGCCCCCGTGCATCCCATGTCTTAACCGTGCGTTCCCCGTCCCGAAACCCGCGCCCAACGCAGCAGATGACATATCACAGACACGTCCGAGTAAGGTGCCGGCATGGGAACGGGGACCCTGACCAGGGGCCACAAACCCTAACCAGGGGCCACCAACCCGTAACCAGGGACCATAGACCCTGACCAGGGACCACAGACACTGACCATGGGCCAGGGACCACATACACTGACCAGGGGCCACATACACTGACCAGGGCCACACACCCTGACCAGGGACCACAGACACTGACCATGGGTCACAGACACTGACCAGGCGCCACAGACACTGACCAGGCGCCACAGACACTGGCCATGGGCCAGGGACCACAGACACTGACCAGGGGCCACAAACACTGACCAGGCGCCACAAACACTGACCAGGCGCCACAGACACTGACCAGGCGCCACAGACACTGACCATGGGCCAGGGACCACAGACACTGACCAGGGGCCACAAACACTGACCAGGCGCCACAAACACTGACCAGGCGCCACAGACACTGACCAGGCGCCACAGACACTGACCATGGGTCACAGCCACTGACCAAAGGAGATACACTTTCTCTCAATGCAGGCTTGGATGCCAGTCAATGGCGAGGGACAGAGCCATCGCGAGGTCAGGCCTCAGCTCGGCCCGGCCCACTCGGCCCCTACAGACCGCGGTGCTTGCGCTTAACGCGCGCATACGGCCCGATCTCCGGGTCCATGACGAAGTCGTACAGCACACGCGTCCACGAGTTGTGCTGCGGCAGGTCATCATAGAACTCTGGCGCGATCTTGCGCACCTGCGAACGGACCAGTCGGACCAGTTAGTGAAGTGACAAGGTATTTTGTGGTAAGTCACTTTGAAGGGGTGTTCCACAAAAGCCGGAAACCCAAAGTCCAGTCAGCATTGTGCCACAGGACAGACTCAAACATTGGCAAATGTATCAATCACTGGCAGTCACAGTACGCATTGGCGTCCTAGTGTGATGAGCACCTGAAACTCTGCCCGCTCATCCTGTTCCGGCCGAATCAACCAGTCAATGTTTCAGTCGGGTGAGTCACGCCTTTTAACCCTATTCCCTGCGGGCGGCCAAAATTGCGTTAACCTGCGGGGGGAAGATTCTGCCCCCCCCCCCCCCCCCCCAGAGATCTAGAGAACCGCTCGGTCGATATCGATGGGGAAAACGCCATTCGATTCGTCATGACAAGATCTTTCTTTTAGGGGCCCGAATTTTTTTCTTCTTCAAAAATGGGGGCCAGGGGGCAAAAAATGAAAATGTTCGGTGTTTTTTGAAAGGTCATTGTGACCATGTGGCTCGACTGATTTTGATGCACCAGACGTTTTTGAGCTTCAAATGTACTGGTCTTTAATATACCAAAAAGTAAAAATAAAATACAAAAATAATAGGCGTATTCAGGGGATGTAAAATGGGGGGGGGGGGGGGCATTTTCTGATAACAAATTTGTGCTGTTCGTGATTGTTTGGGACGACATGAACGTCACATGTGGACATTACTTGCTGTAATTGGTTAAATTTAATACATTGCGCATAGGCGGATCCAGGAAAACAACGTTGGGGGCAGCATGCGAGTAACGCTTTTATCATCTTACTAATTTGAAGTTGGACCTAATTTGAGGTATGGTATCACCTCCCATTTTTTGTTTGTACCTGAGTGCGCCTCTGCCAACAAACATGTATAATCCCAGTATTTATGATGCATATTGGATTGGAAATGTTTCTGACGCATTTATTACACCGCAAACTACGAAGAAAGTATGCGCCGCACAACCGCATTCGTAACACCCTCCCCAAAACAGGAGCCTGGCACCGCCTCTGCTGGCCCGATTTTTTTCAAAAATTTGACAACACGCGCCATTCAAAGTTAGGAAAAGTCCAAAAGTTTCAAGATGCTAGGCCTAACGGTTTAGAAACGGCAAGTGAAAAACCACGGGGGGGGGGGGGCAGAATCTGCCTCCGCAGGGAATAGGGTTAAATGGGCTAGACGTCCCAGCTTAGGCCACAGGAGTTATGGTTATGCCAGAGCTTAACTACGTCGGGTCACTGGCCACTGTACAACCCGTCATGTTTGCATAAGATAAGTCAGCTAGCTAGATTTCGCGTACAGGTGAGCAACAGGAAATCCCACAGCAACTGATTAGTTTGCAACAGCGAAAAACAATATCGGACGTATAATGCTACTACGCCGTCCTAACCACAGTTCAATGTATTATTTTTTATCTCTCACAAGTTTATAAAATACTCCAAAACCCATAAGCAAACATATAAATTTAAGTGACAAATCTTACGAACGCATGCCAGAAGCTTCTTGGCCTTGGAACACAATGTATGCATTTTGGCCTAAATACCCCGTCAGGAAGTATGAGGAGAAGGAGTCTGAGTCGAGCAGGGCTATACAACCATGTCAACCGCAGCTCCGTCCGAGGTATTGTTTCAAGCAAATCCACCCACCGTGGCTCAATATAACTGCAGATATCCTGAATTCCGTTGTCGTGCATCACGATGTGAAATCAGGCTCCAGGTGATTCTCGGGACCCTCAATCATTTGAGTTTCGAGGACTACGACTTGGGCTTTGCGTTCCTCTCCTCCTCCCTGCCCTACCTCGGGCAGCCGGCAGCCGGGCACCGCCGGGAAGTCGTGGTGCTCGTTGTGGTAGCCGACGTTGAAGGTGATGGCGTTGAGCGGGCCGTAGTAAGAGTAGGTCTCGTAGCCCTTCTTGAACATGTAGTGCTCGGAGATGAAGTGGCCGGCCACCGGGTGCAGGCCCATCGCCATCAGGGAGCCGCCCAGCATGTAAAACAACGCCTTGGCACCTGGAAGCAGCCGAAAGGGGAACTTAGCGTGGGATGGTTGAATGTGACTAACCTGAGGCAAGCAGCTAAACGCTCAACTTAGATAAAATCCAGCGGCTGCTGGCCAAGATGGTCACAGTTAAAGCCTTACTCAGCAGGTACCCTTGGCGCCAGGTAGTGACGATGATTACACAGCAAACACAGTTTTGCACACACAACCTATGCACATAACTAGTATGATTATCTGAAGTACGTATGCCATTTAGCACAGTCTCGAACTCTCGGGTAACGACATTGATACAAGCCGACATTGTACGAGCTCCGACCGATGCGACACTGAATGTCGAACTCAGCAAGGACTTGCCGTCTGCGGACAACAATGTCTACACATTTACACTGAGAACCGCCAGCCTAACTACTGCATGACCCCACCACACGTATCAACCTGCCCTCCTCCTCCCACAAAACACGCTCACCGAGGGAGTAGCCGACGGCGACGTTGAAGCTCATCTGGACGGCGGTGTTGACCAGCTCGAGCGGCGTCGGCGGCTTGGGGTAGGTGATCACCGGTCGCAGCGTGTAGAACAGCGGCTGCAGCATCACCCAGACCAACTTGCCGATCGTCGTGCAGAAGAGGCGCGCCTCCAGCGCCGTTGGCAAGTCGGTGTCCAGCTTCTCGTCACCCTGGTACTGTAACAGGGGACAGCAGCTGTCAGGGCACATGGTGTCATCCAGGTACTGGAATATGCAATTTCAGTAATAATGGTACGTAATTTCAGTAATAATAATAATATGTAAAATGGTACTGAAATATGCAACAGAGGGCGGGAGATATCAGGATGCCCGTTTGACACCGCAGCCGGGAACGGAAAGCCAGCGCCCAGCATGGTAGTGCGAAGAGGAGTGGGGCGTCAGCCAGGGCATGGCAACATTGGACGGGAGGTTCAGAATATCGGTTAATTACTTCAACGCGGACCGTGATATCAGCCTGGTGCTGTTCTGCGGGGCGGTGTGGAACGTGGTTGCTGCCCCGGCTGTGGACATGGACGAGACACTCATCACCTGAACAGAGGACAGCAACGTACGATGGGCCAGGAGCCCGATCTAGCCCGCCATAATTGATTATTGACAACATGTAGCCTTTTTAAAGCCTCAGATCATTGGCATGCACTTGGAGTAAGTATTATGAATTTGGAAACCATTTCTTACTAATGGTTTCCAAATACTACCGTCACTACCGTCACTAAACTACTACCGTCCAATCCCCACTTGAAAACGCACGTCAAAGGAAATAGTTCACCTTGTAATATTTTTTTTCCAAACACGATTTGATTATAATTTGAAATATAATTTCTTTTTATAGTCAAAAATGGCCATACATCGCGCCGATTCAGGACAGTAGGTCGTAAATTAATAATTGTTATCAAAACTATATATATATATATATATATATATATATATATATATATATATATATATATATATATATATATATATATATATATATATATATATATATATATATATATATATATATATATATATATATATATATATATATATATATATATATATATATATATATATATATATATATATATATATATATATACTGCCTGAGTCAGAGTCCGGACGTCACGCGAATTAAAAAAAGGATCAGCCAATCAGATTCGAAAGTAGTCGCGTAAGCATTGACTCGCATTGGAGAAGTGCCAACCGGCTGTTCGCTTGCTAGCACCAGCTGCAAGCTGATTGGCTGATTGTATAGCCTCTGCGCAGGCCATCGTCAGCACCGCATTCTTTCGTCAGCACCGTATTCCTTCGCCAACAAATTAAATATATTCGGCTGTGAAGTCTTTTCAGTCAAGAAAACTTACAGATTAGGAGTTTCCCAACACGGGCTACAAAACTGCTATCTCAGTTCAAAACCCCATGCTGAAGGTGAACTATTCCCTTTAACCCTGTTAGTGGCGGGGAGGGAGATTCTGCCCATCCCCCAGGTTTTTCGCAGATATCTCCCGAACAGCTAGGAGCAGACCCATGAAATTTTGGGACTTTTCCTAAAATTGAATTCTGCATATGGGATCAAAATTTTGAGTTCCTAACCTTAACAGAGGCGGTTCCAGGGCCCAGTTTTTGCATGATTTTTGTCTGACATTTGGCGATAATACGGAGATGCGATCTTCACGGCTTCTTCCTAACTGCCTGAAATATAAAGGAGTTACATAGGTTTGCGGTGATTGAAACAAGTGCAAATTAGTTGATTTTTGTGAACTATAATAAATATTGCACGGCAGAGGCGGTTTCAGAGACTTGAAAAGGGAAGGTTTGCAGGAAGTTATTTTGTATATATTTTGCCTCTCTTTTTCGCTAACCTGGCACCGCCTATGGATGCAAATATGCTTTATGACTGTTGTGTCCGATGTCACAATAGCGCACCATTTCATTTATCGAAAACAAGAAGAAAAAAGACGGGTTTATAAGGCATTTATTTTACCCAAAAATGTAGTGACCTGAAAACGCCTATGATTTTTGAATTTTCAAAAGTCACCATCATATATCAATCCCAATTCAATTTCTACCGATCCTCATTAGTAGCGTTGAGATCGGTTGATAAACATGACAGCTGTGTTGGATCACAAATACCTCTAATATTTGTAGTTTTTGCCCCTGCTGCCCCCCTATCAAAAAAATGTTTATTTTTTATTTTTGAGAAATGTAGATCTTGTTGCGGGGAATCAAACGCCGTTTGATTTTTGAAAATCGGACGGGTAGATCTCGAGATCTCCGGGGGGTGGAATCCTCCCCCTGCCACTAATAGGGGTAGCCAGGAGCCTGCCACTAATAGAGCTAAGCGAAGCTCAGCGCTCACTGAGACTCGCAGAGTCGCCACCATCTCTGCATTGTCAGCAGTCGCTCCGTGGTGTGGTCCAGGAGGCTTTTATTTCGGACCTCAGCGTCGGTGGCCGTCACGACCATTGCATTGCATTTCATTTAATTACATTGCATTGCATTGTAGACCATTGCAGACATCATACAATCACCCCCTCATGGGTGCAGTGACAGGTTGGGGCAGGAAATTGGACTTGCCACAGCAAGCCGAACCATTGAGGGTCACAACCATACTCGTATTTCCGTGTTATCGTGTGTTATCCATTAGATCGGCTCTATCGAAGAAGCTACATTCAAGTTTGTGCCGACATTTGTTATGTCAACACAAAATGTCATTAAAAGTACGAAATACCCTACTTTTAGTTTCAATTTTGATTTCACAGTGTACCCAAGGTTCCATTTTAACATGAAAACATGCACATTGCAAGATTATTGCTTTATCCCATTAGTCATTACATCGTAAACACACATCGATTTCGCGAGCCGCGGTCTCCCTGTTGTAAGCTTCGTGCAAAGGTCCGTGTTTCGGTGCAGTTTTTACCTCCACGTGTGATTGCACTCAAAACTCTTGCCATATTCTTAATCCACGGCCTGCTCTGAACATATTCATGTATGTCCCATATTTAAATGAAAACAAAATCATTCCGACCAATGATGGCGGGCTAGATCGGGCTCCTGGCCCATAGTGCAGCGGTGTGGCAGCCTCGCCGCACGCCTGTGTGACGGGTCGGCACACAGTGACAATATCCCAGCTGACCATGGCTTTGACAGCCGCACAGCGCTCCAGCTCAGATATACCATCTAAGCAGTATTAGTCTCGGTACAGACATGCGTGCGCGACACAAAACTACACAGGAATGTCACAAAGCTTAACATAACAATGACCACCATGTTTGTGTTCATAATTTCAGCCCTCCAAACATTCTAAATCAGTGTCGGGACATGTTAAAACGATATTGTTTTGATAAATAACTCCCAGTTTGATTATATTCAGTTTTTACTTCAGATCATCTCGACTGAAATACCACAATGCCTATCACCCAACACACATACACAATACACATGAATACACATACGCAGCATACATACACAGTATACACATTGTGCTGTCACAGTTTGCGCCTTTTGCTGGTCTCGATAGCGCCTGCTAGCCCAAAGATAACGGCGGGCGGGTAAACGGCGCGAACTTAAGCAATGTAATGCAATGCAATGCAATGCAATGCAATGCAAGGCGCCAGTGGTGGCTGCCGATTAAACATTAACCCGCGCGGCGCTGGGGTCTCCAGCCGAACGCGCGGTGCTGGGTCTCCAGCCGAACGCGCGGCGCTGGGGTCTCCAGCCGAACGCGCGGCGCTGGGGTCTCCAGCCGAACGCGCGGTGCTGGGGTCTCACGCCGAACGCGCGGCCCTGGGGGCATACATTTTACCCCTCGTATCTTCCGAACCAATGACCGCAGCGAGACGCGCAAGGCGGCGATAGAAATCTCTCACGGATATGAATATATTGCAGACCCGATTTTTTAAAAAAAAATAAGGTCACGTGTCAGGTCAGATCAGGTAAAAGGTTCAAACTTAGGGTATTTTAGTTTTTGGGCCATACTTTCCATCCAAAGCCTTAGATAGCGATCATTATCGCACAAGGTGCTCTCAAAGGTATCATGCATCTCCCGTATTAGCGAAAGTGAAATTGTAAGCAAAGGTCAAGGTCAGGTCACAAAAAAGGTCAAAAGTTAAAATTGATTAATCTAAATAAAAAAGCCATATGTCTAGACCAGCTCTGTCTCAGAAATACAGCGGTGGCATTTCTTTGTCTGTATCTGGTCAATGAAAGCCGAAAATCGTGTTTTTAAAAAAAAATGTCGAGTTACTTATGCTTAGGGAGCCATAAGTCAGTCAAAAATGAAGATATTGCTTTGAAATGTGGTTTGGATATCGGCCATACTTGGTTCTCTAATATATCTTCAGTTTTTCTTCTCAATATCTATTTTGAAAAAAAATTGGAATTTTCCCCAAAAAATCCGTTTTTTTTAATTTTGTGGGTCCAAAATCCAAAACCTTGGAAATCCGAGATAGCCATTTGGAAGAGAATGTTATTTCCCTTCTTTTGACTTTTTTTATTTGCGATTTGCATCAACACTCTATCTTGTACGATTTTACAAACATTCAACGTTTTCCACCAAAAATGGCATCACATGACGTCACTAAAACGTCATTATCTTCCAAACTACTTGACCAATTACAAAAAAAAATATCAGAAGACGTAGAATTGATGTTGCATAAGGTACCCAAAGTTGCACTTCGATAACTCATTGTTTTACAAATTATTGAGAAAATCCGGGAGGTGGGGGGGGGGAGTAAATTTACCCCCCCCCCCCCCCCCCCCCCAGCGCCGCGCGGGTTAACCCGTGAGCCGGCCTGATCACGTGACGAAACCAGGCAGGGTGTCCGTCCCACCCGGAGTGGCCACCAAACACGTGCACGGACCCCAAAATCGGATCGCGGGATCCGATCCCAAGTAGCTGGATCCCGGATGCGCTTAGACCGTGATTTGCTTGTTATCTGATGAGGCAAGGAATCTCAGATTTTAAGCATGCTTTCGGCAAGGGATCCACCACGATCCCAGATTCACTTCCCATACGTAGTCGAGAGATCCATCGGACCAACATAATGATCCGTAATATATGACGCAATATTTAACAAAGGGAAATCTATATATTTCATATTTAACTTCAACTCAAAACTTCAAAATATTAAAATCGTGCGGAGGTGAAAATCAGAAATAACCACCGAAAGCGAATCAAGGCTCTGAGACGCCAATCTCACACATTGTTTACGATGGTCCTGTGATCCGCACCTGTTTTTTTTCATTTGTATTATTAATAAATTTAGTCCGAATGTTTTTGAATGGATGGATTTCCGAGGTCAGGATCCACGCTAAGCATAGCTTGTTGCGCAGGTCCTGACCCCACCACCCGATCGCGCAATTCCTGGCGTCCGGCAGAATTTAGAGACGAAAGTTTTACGTGCCCGACATACCTGGACACGGTCCGCCCCGCTCACTGACGTCACCTGACCTTGAGTGCGACCGCTGCCACCGGCCGCAGGTCATCCCAGACAGGAGCAAATAGCGAGCGCCGAAGCGACTCGAACCCGGGCTGCCAGTACCGGGAAAGATCAGAAGTCCAGCACTCTCCCACTGAGCTACAGGGGCGGACTACTGGTGGCCACGATCACCTTGTGATCCACGCCTGGTGGCCACGATCATCTTGTAATCCACGCCTGGTGGCCACGATCATCTTGTGACCTGCGCCTGGTGGCCACGATCATCTTGTGATCCACGCCTGGTGGCCACGCTCATCTTGTGATCCACGCCTGGAGGCCACGATCATCTTGTGATCCACGCCTGGTGGCCACGATCATCTTGTGATCCACGCCTGGTGGCCACGATCATCTTGTAATCCACGCCTGGTGGCCACGATCATCTTGTGACCTGCGCCTGGTGGCCACGCTCATCTTGTGATCCACGCCTGGTGGCCACGCTCATCTTGTGATCCACGCCTGGAGGCCACGATCATCTTGTGATCCACGCCTGGTGGCCACGATCATCTTGTGATCCACGCCTGGTGGCCACGATCATCTTGTGATCCACGCCTGGTGGCCACGATCATCTTGTGACCGCGCCTGGTGGTCACGATCATCTTGTGACCGCGCCTGGTGGCCACGATCATCTTGTGACCTGCGCCTGGTGGCCACGATCATCTTGTGACCTGCGCCTGGTGGTCACGATAATCTTGTGACCTGCGCCTGGTGGCCACGATCATCTTGTGACCTGCGCCTGGTGGCCACGATTATCTTGTGACCTGCGCCTGGTGGCCACGATCATCTTGTGACCTGCGCCTGGTGGCCCCGATCATCTTGTGACCAACACCTGGTGGCCACGGTCATCTTGTGACCTACGCCTGGTGGCCACGATCATCTTGTGACCTGGCCGAGACTGAGTGTTCACTATGGCTCGGCCCCTGACAGATATACTGCGACCTTATATTAGTAAAGTAACCTTGACTGCGACCAGCGTGGTGGCCGGCCAGAGGCCACCTTTGACCGGCGGTCGCGTGAGACGGAAGTATGCGCGACGTGACGTGTGGCGTGACGTATGGCCGGCGCCAGACGCCGAGCAGGGCGCTAAGCTGCTGCAGACCGACAGAGCCGATACCGGGACGGGTATCTGGCACGATACAATGAAACATGGTTTCCCCACGCTGTGTGTCGTGGTCTATGGTCGTGTGCAAGGATATGTGAATTGTCTGAGAAGATGTCTGGACTGCAATGATTTTGAGTCCCAGCTGAGAATTCAGATTACCAGGATTCGTGCGAATTAGAGTATATTTCTGATATTCGAAATATACCAACAATGTTTCGTATGCGGGCTTAGTGCATCAGAGACAGGCTTTAAAAGCTATTCAGTTGACTTCATTATATTTTTTCTCTCAAAAGTTTAGTCCGAGTGTTTTGACTGGATGGATTTCCGAAAACGTGACCAAACCGGGATTTCCGAAAACGTGACCCAGCCAATACAAGCTTATTGCACGGACCGTACTCACTCCAAGGCGGCTCACAAAAATATGCCTAATATTTCGATACGGCTCCTCCCATCGGCCACCTGAGCCCGCGCCCGATCTTGCCAAGTGCCGTGAATGCGCAAGTACGTACTTCCAAGTACGGCATGCCGTAGATGCGTACCTGTGGCGTTTGCGGTCCTCGGTCGCCGTGCGTGTGACGTCAGCGTGCCGTGAATGGACCAAACAGAGCAAATAGTTAAACAGACCAAACAGAGCAAATAGTTAAACAGACCAAACAGAGCAAACTTGTTTGCCGACTTGGCGGGCCCAATGGACCCAAACTTACCAAATGCCGTGAATGGGTAAGTACGGCATGCGGTAGATGCAGAATATGCCGTGGATACCCAGCATGCCGTCACCGACAGAGTATTTATTTACTGTAGCACAGCATTAGGTAGCTAATAACAAGGCGCCGAAATTGCTCAACTGGTAGAGCGTGAGGCTGAGAATCTCTAGGGCACTGTTTCGATTCCGGGGACCAACACCTTTGCTGGCCGGCACAGTAATATGCCTTAGTACAGCGTTGGTAAAATAACTACAATCACGAACATACTGAGGAAAAATGTATGCAGAGAAGTCGGTTGTCAGTCAGCGGATTCTTGCTGTCTCTACAATGTTTACCAGGCACCACCAGTAATATACCTTGTATGATTTACTTGTCTAGCAACTCGATCAAAATACAATTTGCAGCAAAACAAAAATCATAACTGATTTTACTTTGGAAAAATTGAATATTCCATTTAGTAAAGTAATTACTAGTTTATGTTTATAAAACAAAATATTGTTACATTTATACGGATTGGAGGCAATTATTTAAATAAAAACTGACGGTAATATTTATCATAATACCTTGATATCTTTTAATAATATAAAGTTCAGTATATCACAACTAAACAAACTTATTTGCATCTATATCAGGTTCGGCTAGCGAAGCAGTGACACACAGCAAGCAACAACCGACATTGTAGGAGCAATACGCTACAGACTAAGGGTGGCATTAAGCAAGCATGCTTACTTTGGTTTAGTTAGGGCAATATCGCTCGGGATCGTGCCGATGGGTTTAGCCGAGAAGTGTTTATTTTAGGAAGAACGTAACCGCGAACGGAGCGACCGATAAGACCATACATTTATCCAACGTGCGGAGTCGTGCAGGGTCCTACGATGAAACCGTTGGCCACTTGACAGCACTATCCGTCGATGTAATTTTTGGTTTGGTTTGGATTGGTTAGGATAAGGCCGCTTCGGTTCGCTCGGACCATTGCGCAGTCATGGGATGAAGGAGAATGGGCAAAGTCGGTCAAAATGGAACGCCGACCGGGCAACCGTCCATGGACTTACAGGGTCCTTCCCCGCAGGGCGAAGCTGCGAGGAGGCCCCAAGCCATGAAGGCGGCCACCACTCCCGGGGGCGGCTCGGTGGCCGCCACATGCCCGGTGGCCAGCGACCACCAGACACGGGGTAACGTGGGCGTGACAGAGGATGGAGGACCGGCAGTCGGGAGGATAAATAGGGTTCTGTGAAATATAATATTCCCGGCACGAATGCTGTTCACCCGTAATTAAAAAAATTAGCAAGTTTTAGGAAACTCGGCGACTGCACGAATGGCTGAAGACAGATTAACTCCAGAAACGGATTGAAATCACGGATTGTTTATACATACATTCGCAAAGCGTGTGATATAAATGATACAATTTAAGACGAAAAAAGGATTAACGAAAAACATAGCGCGACATTGGATGGGCTGCGCAACGGCATCTAGCGGCGACTATTTCAGCAATGGATTGTGTCACACCATGGGAAAACACGGAATATTTCACGTGGGATTTATTTTTGTAAAGATTAAACTGGTGCTCAGCTGATAGCTGCCATTCCTTTTCACATAATAGCCGGCGTACGAAGCTGAAGAGCACTTAAAGTGGGCACAATTCAAGAAAGGGGAATGGAGTAGGGGATTAATTTCGTCCGCTTCAAAATCAGCTACGCAACAACATGGCAAGTATCAAGGCACCAGTCGAATGTTCATAAACGTCAACAGCAGACAGTGAACCAATCAGAGCCGGCAAATACTGTTATTGCTGACTAGCTGTCATTGACAGTCCCGTAAATGCTTAACCCTATTTGTAACAGGCTCCTGGCTACCCCTATTTGTAACAGGGGGGGGGAGGGGCGGATTCCCCCCCCCCCCCCCCCACCGGATATCTGGAGATCTACCCGTCCGATTTTCAAAAATGAAACGGTGTTTGGTTTCTCTCAACACGATCTACATTTCTAAATAATAAAAAAATATACATTTGGATAGGGGGGCAACAGGGGGCAAAAATTACAAATTTTAGTGGTATTTTTGATCCAACATAGCTTTCATGTTTATCGACCAATTTTAACACAACTAATAGGAATCAATAGAGATTGAACTGGAAATTGATATATGACGGAGACGTTTGAAAATTCAAAAATCATAGGCGTGTGCAGGTCACTCAATATGGGGGTGAAGTAAATGCGTAATAAAACCATTTTTTGTTGTTTTTGTATAAATGAAATGGTATGTGATTGTGACATTAGACAAAACAGTTAAAAATAATATTTTTTGCCATAGGCGGTACCAGGTTAGTGAAAAAGGGAGGTCAAATTGGGAAAAATATTAACCGCAGACGAGTTGCTACCCACTATAAATATGTTACTGATCGTAGATAGTTCCTTTTTGCGTGTTGTACTTTATCATAGGCGTATCCAGGATCCAAACTGGGGCGGCGCAAGACCTTTTGATAAGTATATTATCCGCTAGTATGATACTAACTAGTCAACAGTGACTATTTCACTTACAACTTCAATTAACATTGCTTACCCCCCTTTTTACCCTACCTGGAGTCGCCTACTATCTTATAATCGTTCGTAGAGTAGCCTGTGGTGCGTGTTTCATCCGAAAACTGCAGTATATTATGTCATTGTACGCCCATGCCTCTTAGTTTCCTTGCAATAATGACCCCCTTTCTTCCATTCCTGAGCGCGCCTCTGCAAAAAATGACTTTATTCCCTTTTCTGGCCTCATATGTGCATATATAATTATAAGCTAAACGTCTATTGCGCCGTTATCGCCGGCATATCGTCATCACCATGCCAGTCACCCCCATTTTCATGTGCCTGAACACGCCCCTGAAACTCTATATGTAATACATTATGCAAATAATGGAAGCAGAATGTATCTTTTACATCTTGATAGCTAAATGCATCGCTCTATTGGCTTCCCGCCAAGCATTGAATACTTCCTGGAACCCCCCCCCCCCCCCCCTTTCAAGCCCCTGAAACTGCCTCTGCCATGCAATTTGTATGATATTTCATTAACATCAACTAATTTGCACTTGTTGCAATCACCGTAAACCGATGTAACTCCTTCATACTTGAGGCAGTTAGGAAGAAACCGTGAGGATCGCATTCCCGTATTATCGCCAAATGTCGCCTCCGAACCCACCCGAAACTGTGCCCTGGAACCGCCTCTGTTCAGATTAAGAACTCAAAATTTTGACCCCAAATGCGGTATTCAATTATATGAAAAGCCCCAAAATTTAATGGGCCTGATCCCAGCCGTTCTGGAGATATCTGCGAAAAACATGGGGGGGGGGGGGGTCGGAATCCGCCCCCCTCCCTCCCTGATACAAATAAGGTTAAAGGGAATGCTTCACCTTTCTGAAAGTTGTCAAATATACGCTGGTTGTAGTCGAAAATATGAAGTCAGTGCTGCTGAAAACGATGGTGATATTTTTTTCTATCGAAAAGTCACTTAACTTTATACAAATTAAGGTTTTAAATTTGGGATCATGACGTCATTATTGGGCTATAGACCGCCGCTGATTAGCTGAAGAGTGGGATTGCCTGACAAAGTGGCTGTCAGCCAATCAGCGGCGGCACTAACCTAGACCCCATTTTGCAAATGGGAAATTAAATTGCTTAAAAACGGCTAAGTTTTGGGGAAAATTACCTTAGTATTTTCGACATTTCAATAACGGCCAAAGATAATGGCTATCTCGGTTCAAAACCAATACAAAGGTGAAACATTCCCTTTAAGTACGGCACGCCGTACTTGGACCGCCGTACTTGCCCATTCACGGCATTTGGTAAGACGGGACTCTTGGTAAGATTGGGCTCTGGTGCGGTCACAAACAAACGGCTAAATACTCAAACTGATAAAAAGTACTGCAGAATACAATTTTGCATCTTGAAGTTGAACACAACACAAAACACGATTGTCTCGGTTACGCAAACCCTACTCCAGCGAATCCTCAGCTCTACACCATTTTGCATTCAAATTGAAAAAGATAAAGGTCAATTTGAAGATAAAAGATTAAATTAAATTGAAAAAAGTTGAAATTCAATTTGAAAGAAGTGAAGTTCAATTTGATTTTTTTTTTAATTGAAATTGAAAAAGATAACGTTCAAATAGAAAACAATCCATTGAAACACATATGTAGTTATCGATTCCCTCCAGCGTATATTATTGTTATACGGCCCTCTATTGGTGCCGGTTTTCGTCCCGTCTTCTTGTTCCGTCGCTGCCCGCTTCTGCATACACCGTCTCACTTATATCATCCCTAATATGGTCATCTCCCATCGTCTCACTTATATCATCCCTAATCTGGTCATCTCCCATCGTCTCACTTATATCATCCCTAATCTGGTCATCTCCCACCGTCTCACTTATATCATCCCTAATATGGTCATCTCCCATCGTCTCACTTATATCATCCCTAATCTGGTCATATCCCATCGTCTCACTTATATCATCCCTAATCTGGTCATCTCCCATCGTCTCACTTATATCATCCCTAATCTGGTCATCTCCCATCGTCCGACTTATATCATCCCTAATCTGGTCATCTCCCATCGTCTCACTTATATCATCCCTAAGCTGGTCATCTCTCATCGTCTCACTTATATCATCCCTAATCTGGTCATCTCCCATCGTCTCACTTATATCATCCCTAATCTGGTCATCTCCCATCGTCTCACTTATATCATCCCTAATCTGGTCATCTCCCATCGTCTCACTTATATCATCCCTAATATGGTCATCTCCCATCGTCTCACTTATATCATCCCTAATATGGTCATCTCCCATCGTCTCACTTATATCATCCCTAATCTGGTCATCTCCCACCGTCTCACTTATATCATCCCTAATCTGGTCATCTCCCATCGTCTCACTTATATCATCCCTAATCTGGTCATCTCCCATCGTCTCACTTATATCATCCCTAATCTGGTCATCTCCCATCGTCTCACTTATATCATCCCCAATCTGGTCATCTCCCATCGTCTCACTGATATCATCCCTAATCTGGTCATCTCCCATCGTCTCACTTATATCATCCCTAATCTGGTCATCTCCCATCGTCTCACTTATATCATCCCTAATCTGGTCATCTCCCATCGTCTCACTGATATCATCCCTAATCTGGTCATCTCCCATCGTCTCACTTATATCATCCCTAATCTGGTCATCTCCCATCGTCTCACTTATATCATCCCCAATCTGGTCATCTCCCATCGTCTCACTGATATCATCCCTAATCTGGTCATCTCCCATCGTCTCACTTATATCATCCCTAATCTGGTCATCTCCCATCGTCTCACTTATATCATCCCCAATCTGGTCATCTCCCATCGTCTCACTGATATCATCCCTAATCTGGTCATCTCCCATCGTTTCACTGATATCATCCCTAATCTGGTCATCTCCCATCGTCTCACTGATATCATCCCTAATCTGGTCATCTCCCATCGTCTCACTTATATCATCCCTAATCTGGTCATCTCCCATCGTCTCACTTATATCATCCCTAATCTGGTCATCTCCCATCGTCTCACTGATATCATCCCTAATCTGGTCATCTCCCATCGTCTCACTGATATCATCTCCCATCTCCACCATTAAGTTCCCGTAATCATCAAACAGGCCCATTTCAATAATCTTAAAATGAAATACATGTAAAAAATATATATAAGATACAGTAATTATAAATACAATATACAGCAATTAGAAATATAAATGCAGAAATACAGTAGAATTTAAATTATTCATAATTATCCAAAATTCGTGAAGTTGAGTGTCACCAAAATACGACGGAGTATGCGCCTTGCACCGTGCACATGCTGCAATTTTTGCGCAGGTTTCTTGCATGATAATTTTCCAAATGTATCGTGCTGAAAAATGCAGGGTATGCTTCATATGAGCTTCCATTTGAATCAAACGCCATCTTAAACTTAACATATTAATGCCTGCCTATGAATTTAAGCAGGCGGCACATACATAATCGGCTTCGTATTGATAAGCTATACGTGGTCATTTACATTACTCAAATGAACTATACCTATCTTTATCAATTTGAGCGTTATCTTTTTCAATCTGAATTTTACATTTTTAAAATTGCATTTTTTTTCCTCTTCAAATTAAACTTTATCTTGGTTAGAGCTGCTGCGAGGAACATTATTCTTATGATTAAAACCATTAGGGTTGATGACCTTAACCTCGATGTATAAAAACGTTAAATTACTGATAGACTGTATAATTGATATTTCGGCCACAGGCCTTTGTCAAAATTACATATGAATGAATACAATGTTTAAATGAATGACAACATAACGTTCGAATGAACGTGTGTCATTCATGTAAACATTGCATTCATTCATATGTAATTTTGACAAAGGCCTGTGGCCGAAATATCAATACAGTCTATCAGTAATTTAACGTTGTTATACATCGAGGTTAAGGTCATCATCAACCCTAATGGTTTTAACCTAATGGTATAAACTTCATCTTTTTCAATTTGAATGCAAAATGGTGTAGTTGGTGATCGGCCTCCGTAAAACGTCACCTCAAAACGTGTTCCCAATAAAAGTCATCACACGCCGCATTGAAGGGAGACATGACGCCAGTTGGTAAGTTGGTAGGGTTTGACACACCACACAGAAGGAATAAAGACCCGTCACTGAACATAACTCACTACTCACCTGATGCTGCGAATCGGTTTCTCCAAAAAATATGTGTGCCGAAACAAGATTTTCGGTTAACATCGGTCAACTAAAGAATGTGCTGCTTTCACGGCGGTTTGAATAAGCTGCCCACTTAATACTTTCTGATATACAACTATACGGCACAGTGTTGATTTGGCGATGGTAAATACATAGTTTCTTCTCAAAGCCCACCAACATACATGCAACACCACTTCCTTGCATTCACAGATTCCAAATCTGTCTATTTTCAGTGTTCTCGGCATGCAAACAAAATAGGTTCAGCATTGCAGCATAGTTATGTTGCTATCTGGATCAGTTCGATGTTTCATGAACGTCCCGGATGTGCTCAGCACATCCGGAACATCCGGATTGGAGCACATCCGGATTGTGCTGCCGTCAGTACTGACCCGGTGGTGCTCCAGGTGATAGGCCTTGAACGCCACGGAGAACGGGATGCCGATGGGCAAGTTGGCGAAGATGCCCAGCAGCCGGTTGGCCAGAGGCCGGCTGTGGCCGAACGCCAGGTTGTGCGCAAGCTCGTGGATCGCTGCCGGCACAGACAGCAGCGTCAGGCGGGGCAGCACGGACGGAGACTGAGCCGGGCCAACACCTCACTAAACTGTGCGAGACACGTGGGAAAATACGCTGGAAGCCCACCCATTAATGTCCCAGAAAGCCTGTCGTGACGCGTCTCTATAGTGGTGGTGGTATAGGGGCTATTGGCAGTTGGTCTAGTAATCTTGGTATTGGGGCTTAACAAAGATGCGACTGCAGTTATTTGTCGTCTGCAGACATGCAGAGTCTCAACGTCTCTGTCTTTGTGTAAAGGTTTGTGTAAAGGTTTGTGTAAAGGTTTGTGTAAAGGTTTGTTTGTGTAAAGATTCATCGGTTTCATGGGATACAGTGATCCATTAATTTATCATTGCAAGTCGAATACTTTCCGTGCAAAAGGTGGAAGCTCGCCACTAGTTCTCGCAACGTGCCCGGTTCCATGAACCTCATTAGCCGGCGGTACCACCCGAGACAATCAATAGGCCTGTTTGCATAGCATAAAAGCATCCATGCCTATGAAAATAATTTCCTAGGAATTGAAGACTTTTTGCTTTTTCTAATGAAATTTCCCCAGCCTCAAAAGATTGGTTTAGTCACGATAATACACAAAGGTACTCTTGCACATGCTGTTTTGTTTTACCTACTTGCAAGTTACATAGCATGTGTTACATGTTATTCAATGACTTTTGGGAAAACTATGTTCCTGATGATTGGTATTTCATATTTATATTTCTCCAGAATATGCCTGAATGTCTCACATATGGTAGCTTATCAGCTCGGTCGAGAGCTGTGGAGCTACCAAATCTTGAGATCGTGGATGTCTCGCCAATTCTGATTGGTCGTCATTTTAAAGTTTGACCAATCAGCTGAGAGCTGCTCTCAGCGCGACTGTAACCACCGACAGGTGGCGCTCCCGGCAGCGATGAGCTTGAATAGATGGCGCTCGTACTCGTGAAAAAGGCGGTTTTTCATAGTAGTTGTTATTCAATGACTTTTGGGAAAACTATGTTCCTGATGTTTGGTATTTCATATTTATATTTCTCCAGAATATGCCTGAATGTCTCACATATGGTAGCTTATTAGCTCGGTCGAGAGCTGTGGAGCTACCAAATCTTGAGATCGTGGATGTCTCGCCAATTCTGATTGGTCGTCATTTTAAAGTTTGACCAATCAGCTGCGAGCTGCTCTCAGCGCGACTGTAACCACCGACAGGTGGCGCTCCCGGCAGCGATGAGCTTGAATAGATGGCGCTCGTACTCGTGAAAAAGGCGGTTTTTCATAGTAGTTGAATGTGAACCGTAATAATGCACAATGGCTGCTACAGCGACGTGGCTGCTACGAATTTCTATACCACTTTACTTTAGAGAGATTTGCTCAAGAAATGGTGCAAATGCGCAGGTTGCATCTGTAAAATTCGAGTTCAGCTTAGTGATTAAAGGGGCTGTCCCACCTTCCCCAAAGTTGTCAAATGTACGCCGCTTGTGATGCAAAATATGAAGTAATTTCTGCCGAACACGATTCTGACATTTGTTTCTGGCAAACAGTGCTCAATTTCATAAAAAAGTTAAGTTTTAATATTTGGGCTGTCATATTGAGCTCTAGAGAGCTACACAGAAATCCTTTACGCTGCCAAATTATGGCACAATTATTTCGAGACAATTCTGGCGCTTTGATGTGCACAATTGATCTGCCAAAACGCACAAAACGCACAAAACAAACTAATTACCAAACCATTGAAACGTAGCAAATATCTCCAAGGTTCACCTTAAAACAAGTCGACTACCATCACCATTTGGTAAAGAGAGACGTCATCGGCTTTAGACCCGTATCCAAATACGCGTAGGGTTTATTCGTTACAATTGTCAAGACCAAGCTCGAATTTCTTTTCGATTAGACCTATGTGGTTGTTGTAATTGCTACTCTACTATATTTCAATGCAAATCCAACAACATGGCTATCTCAACTCAAATATAATCTTAAGGTTGGACAGTCCCTTTAAGATTATGTTTTTGCCATAGTTCCTCGAGATCATTGCGCAGCATTCAACTACACGCGTAAGGAAGTAGATAATCAAATCTGGGGAAATTTCACTAGAAAAAGCTAAAAAAAGTCTCAATTCCTTGGAAACTACTTGCCTAGGTATGGGGAGGCTTTTTATGCCATGTAAACATGCCTAAATTAGGTCATTAAATGACGACGGTCAGCCGGCCAGCGCTGCCGGGTGGGGCGTGGTCACGCGACCCGCGACACCAGCCGACCGACCGCCAGCGGGCGGCATACGGGCACCACAGCGGCAAACACCACAAACAGCAGCCACAGCCCGATGAACGCCGGGCAATCGACTGCACGTTACGCGTCAAGGCTGGACATCCGCCCTTCGGCAACACCAGCGACTCTAGCAGCCCTCGCGGGAAGTTATTATAATTTGAATTTAATTTCGTATTCTGGATGACTTCAATATTAAGATAATAACTTAATACTACACATTTTATGCAATTAGTAGTAAAACGCATCTCTTTTTTGCAAAGAAGAAGAAAACCATCCGACGCGTCAAGCCCCGACAACCGCCATGCAGCAACACCAACGCCTCTAGCGGCCATCGCGGGAAGTTATTCTAATTTGAATTTCATTTCGTATTCTGGATGAATTCAATAATAGGAGAATAACTTAACATTTAACGTAATTAGTAGTAAAACACATACCTCAAAACATTTAAAAAACATCAAATTCAGCGGAATGTTTTACTCTTGATCTGTTTCTTCTTCTCCCCCCAATGTCCGTGAACGCATTTAGCATAACTCGTACCAATCAACACTGAAACGAGGCATGGCTGTCCGGCCGACGCCGCGAAGAAGGGCAGCCGGCGGCGTCAACGACTCCCACGGCGAGCTAATAGCGCGTTTTGATTTTATGCTATACCGTACATGTTCGAAAGTCGGTCTATTTGAGCAGTGTAGGAGTTTGTCTAAGTCGAAAACCTTAACCACGCCAAACCATGATACTTACATTATTGTGAGTAAATGTAAAACATAGACGGGCAAAGCTACAGGTTAGTGCCTTATGCCGTCGTAAACAACAAATATATCGCATAGCATGCCAAAAAGGGAACTCCTACAGGGAAACAGTACATCAATCATCTAAAACTGACCATAACGCATCTGTCACAACTTAGCTATACCACCGTCCGACAACACGTCCTGACATCATCACCGACCTCCATCTGCGGCCGGCTCGACCCGGCGCCCCGCCCACGCCATCTCTCACAGAGCATCAGCGAGTGGTTGATGACGCCGCCCAGGCAGTAGGCGAGCACGACGACCTGCAGCCAGGGCCGGCCGCTGACCAGGTAGATGCTGACCAGCTGGAACAGCACCATGGCCGTCACCTTGTACGGCATCCGCTGGTCTCGGCCGAACAGGCGCTTCACCTCCGGGTACTTCTCTGCCGGACGGGGTAGATAGAGGGGGGTCATCTCCGGGTACTTCTCTGCCGGACGGGCGGGGAGGGGAGGGGGGGGGGGGGGGTCATCGCCGGGTACATACAAGAAGCTTAACACACAAACAAACCTGGTCCGAATGTCCCAAATACAATTGAAAATAAAAAGATCAAATCACTTTGCTTGTGGATAAATAATTTGTCATGATTCAGCTTAGCAGAAAGGATCAATTTAGGTTCAATGCCTATGCTATCATTGCGTGCATGTCTCATTAAAGCGACTTATACTTACTAAGTATTTCCTTTCTTCTTGTTGCATGAGGCTCTTCAGTGTAGCGCCACTCAAAGTCAGTTCGGGACACATGTTGCCCCATTGCAATATTGTCCTGAAACATAAATATCCATGTAAAATAAAGTAACACAAATACAAAAGTAAAGTAGTATTCTTACCATAATAACAGCTATCCATTATATATAGCTATATAACATATTATATATATATATATATATATATATATATATATATATATATATATATATATATATATATATATATTTTTTTTTTGGGGGGGGGGGGGTAAAATGACCCCCTCTAACCAGATTGGTTATTTATTTGACACTGATTGAATCGATTGGAATCGTTCAATCAAAATTCCATGAATAAAAACAAAATATTCACCACCAGATAATCGTGATTGGATCAAATCCCGCATCAAATCCAGGCTGATTGAATCAAAAGATTTATCGATTCTTAACGATTGAAGTACACTGGTAAATTGTGCAAATACATGCAGATTGCAGTCCCATTGGCTACATTCATTTATACTGAAATAGTATGCTGTTACAATGTTTTAATGATCATATATATGTATGTTTCCATTTGTATTTATTTGACATACATTCACCACATATATTCAAATGTTGAATCAAACGTGAATCGATTAACATATTTGCTTTTATCCTTTCAATTAGAAAGAAACAATTCTTAAAAAAATCGGTAATCCAACGGTGATTGAATTATTCAGATTCCAAAATGAATCATGATTAAATCGTTCCAAAAAAGTTGAACCAATAACCAGTCTGCGTGAAACTAGAAAACTAAAGGTCTAGAAAGACGCGAACAAAGCGGTTGAAAGCTCTTAACAAGACCATTCGACGTTACTTCAGGTATGATTTGGCTCAGGTCAATAATGAAGTCACCAAAGGTCAAATTTTCCAAGTACATGACTTTGCTACAGAAACACCAAAAATATATCGGGAACTATGATAGCTAGGAACGAACGGAAAAGGCAACCGAAAGCTCATGAAAAATTCAACCGCTTGAGTGTTTTCAAAAAAAAAACTCAGGTCAATAGTTTAAGGCCCCAGAGGTCACCAAAGGTCATGAGGGCATTGTTTTCCCCAAAACGCTTTCCGCTTTCATAAATACCGTTTTATTGGTTAGACATATAACAATGATTTTAACACTATCGTGTTTGTCTCGTCAAGGCGCCTCGAACCATAGTAATGGTGGCCTAGTTTGGTCAACTTCTAAATTTGACCTCAGGTCAAGGTCATTTGGTGACCCAGGTCATTTGGTGACCCAGGATTGGCAAAAAGTGCTGGTCACCTGAGGTGACCTGATATGACACTCTGCAGATCGACAGGGCCTCTAAAGCCTAGAAGAGGGCCCTCTATAGGTCGACAGGGCCCTCTAAATGCCGACAGAGGCCCTCTACAGATTGGCAGATTTTTTTAGAAATGTAGATCGTGTTGAGGGAAATCGAATGCCGTTTGATTTGTCAAAATCGGACGGATAGATCTCGATATCTCGGGGGGGGGGATCCGCCCCCCCCCCCTGCCACTAACAGGGGTAGCCAGGAGCCTGCCACTAATAGGGTTAACCCTATTCCTGTCGGGGGGGGGGGGAATCGCCCCCCCGGAAGTTTTTCGTGTGCTGCACATTTATTATTGAAGCTAAGGTCTTCAAACTTTCTGACTTTTCCCAAATTCTCATTGCGCATCTGATGGTGCTTTTTTTCTTCAAAAAAGCTGCCTCATAAGCGGCTCCAGGAGCACTTTTTGGGAGGCATGTTCGGGCGTTTTTGATACCAAAGGTTTGCATGGTTAAACACTCGTGGAGGGTTTATTTTGTTCTGCAAAATGCAAGAAAAAGATGTACTAGTAGACAATTGCAAGGGATTTCAGATGGCTATCTCGAATTGTCAAGATTTTTATTTGAAAATTTCGAAATTTTGAAGAAAAAAAAATGTCTACATGTATATAAAATTTCAATTTGTCAAAAAATCTAAAAAATCCCTGACATGTTTCCCGAGATATTATACCAGAATATGAACAACAAATTCAAGTCGATATCTTGATAACTGATAAAGTTATAACCCGAACACTGCCGGAAGTTCGTGCTAACCACGAAGGGTTGATTTTCGCTTCTGCTAATATCTCAATAACTACGAAACGCAGCGACAAGCAGAATGCGGCGTTGGATGGCGCGTGAGACACGCTATCAAAATCACAGCCGTTAGTTCTTGAAAGATCAGTTTTGTGTCATAAGCCCCATTTACATAGCGAAAATTATGGGTTACCAGCTGGTAGCGAAAGTTCGTGAAATATGAGAATGAAAATATAGATAGAGAGCTGAAACTGGTACCAATGTGTTTGTTTCGTCAATATGCGTCTTCTAATATGCAACATGACCTACTTTGGTAACCTTGACCTAAGGTGAAAGTTTCAAATTGACCTTACCAGGTCAAACTTGATATATTTCGATGCGTCTTGACTAGAGAAATACGATGGTGGCAAAATTATTGTTCTATCTTTCATAGGTAAAAATATATTCACACACAAAATTTTTGCTAAAAAATGACCTTTTTAACTTTGATGACCCGTGGACCCCAAATGAGTGACCTAAGCTGAAATCTGACGAAACCTTGACGAAAGAGCGTTTCAAGAGCTTTCGATTGCTTTTTCGGTTTCTTCCTAGCTATAATAGTTTTGGCGTAATGTCTAGATAAAAGTCAAAATCATGGACATTTCGGTACATTTGACTTCGTTTGACCTTGAAGATATTGACCCAAGGTCATACAAATTACACAAAAGAGAGTTTCCTGTGGGTCCTTCCTACCCACCAACTTTCGTTGTTGTAGCTCTCATAGGAGCCGAGATCACAGGGGGGGGGCGAATCGTCCCCCCCCCCCGGACAGAATTGGCGTAAAAAAGGCCGGACAGGAATAGGGTTAAGGTGTGTAACGCAAATCAAACGTGTATCATCTTTTTGCTACATTGTTGCATGCTAAAAAGTTGCACATTGGTGGCGTTCAAGCACAGGTTTTGTCACAATGAGGTCTGAGAAGAAGAAAAAACACCCATAAAACCCGCAAAAAATAACTACCCAGTGAGTTTTGATGATGAGTATTCCTCAAGCCGACCGAGGGCCCCCCAGGACAAAGGAGAGCCACTCAAGCCAACCGAGGGTCCCTCATGCCCACTCAGGGCCCCTCACGCCGACCGAGGTCCCCTCATGCATACCGAGGGCCACTCAGGCCGACAGACAGGCTCTCAGTCCAAAGACCCCTTCAGGCCGACCGATTGGCCCTGAGGCCAAACAAGGACCCCTCATGCAAACTAAAGGCCCCCTCAACCCACCGAGTTACCCTCTAGGCCGACCTAGGGCCCCTCAGGCCGACAAAGGGCCCCTCAGACTGACAAAGGGCTCCTCAGACTGACAAAGGGCCCCTCAGACTGACAAAGAGACCCTCAGGCCGAATACAAGTCAATCAGGCCGACCAAGGGCCCCTCAAGCCGGCAGAGGTTCCTTCAAGCCGATCGAGGGCTCCTAAAGTCGACCGAGGGCCCCTCAGGCCGAGCGAGTTCCCATCCAGGCCGATCGAGACACCTTCCAGGCCGACAGAGGCCCCCGCAGGCCGACAAAGGGTCCCTGAGGCCAAAGAAGAGCTCCTCAAGCCGACTGGGCCCCTCAGGCCGACCAAGGGACAAGGGTCCCCTCAAGCCGGCCGAGGTTCCCCTAAGCCGACCGAGGGCCCCTCAGGCCGACCAGGCTGACTGAGGCCCCTCAGCCCGTCAAGAGAATCCTCAGGCCGAACAATGGCTCCTCATGCCGATTGGGACCCTTCAGGCGGACGAAGGACTCCCTCAAGCCGACCGAACTCCCCTTCAGGCCAAACGAGGCCCGCTCAGGCTGACAGAGGGCTTCTCATGTCAACCAAGGACCCCTCAGACCAACCTCGGTTAACCTCCTGGAGGGGCCATGGCCCCCTAGGCCCCCTGGCCACGATGGCCCGATGGTCTCTGATGAATCGATCCCCTCGATGTTCCTCCGTACCAAACGTATTTGTTTAGAACGGATGTTGGATATTTAGGATATTGCAATACCAGAGCCAAAAAGTCTGCATAAACTATCAGCCCTATTGCAGGCAAACAATAAATTTACAACAAATTCCATTGAGCAACATTTAACCCGCGCCGTGCCGGTGCTCGGCACCACCTTCGCCGTGCCGGGGGGGGGGGGGGGGGGCGTTTCGACGCCCCCCTCTAACTCGGCTCCTATGGGACGTAGACAAAAACCGAAAACACCGTTCGAAAGCTCGTCAAAATGTATTTTTTTAACTATTTAAGGCATGTATTTTTCTCAAGTCAATATTGAGGTCACCAGAGGTCATCAAGGGTCAGATTTTTAAGTTTTAGGACTTCGCTCCAGAAACCCCCAGAGATATCACAGGAACCATGATAGCTAGGAACAAACCGAAAAAAGCAATGGAAAGCTCTTCAAAAATGCAATCGCCGAGGTGTCCTCAGATTTAAGCTCAGGTCAATAGTTTAGGCTCCAGACTCCAGAGGTCATCAAATGGCAAAAAGGACCATTCTTTAGCAAAACAGTTTTCACAAATGTCTTTTTACCTAACAAAGATAGGGCAATGATTTTGACGCCATCGTATTTGTCTCGTCAAGGCGCTTTACATCATATGCATGATGATTAGGTTAGGTCAACTTATAAATTTGAACTCAGGTCAAGGTCAAGTGGTGACCCAATTAGGTCATGTTGCACATTGGGAGACGTTCCTCGTCGAGACAAACACATTGGTGCCAGTTTCACTTCTCTATCTTGAGTTATTGGCAACAAATGTGTTGGCGACCTGGGATGACCTCATCTGATCCTGTAGGGGTCACTGAACAAAATTTGCACCTGGAACTTCAAGAATGGCCTATGATAACATGATCCAGAAGGAATTGAGCTGATATCATTCGTATCTTCAGAATAGGAAGCATTTGATTATTTCCCAATTGACTTATAATGGGTAGGTCACGAAATTGACCCGACCTTAGGTCACCGATATAAAAAAAAATCCGGGATAACGAATTGTAGGTACTATTGCCCTTATGAAATCCTGTAAGTACGAAATCGATCGGCCAAAAACTGTGGCTGTGGTACTTCCGGAAACATTTTTGGAGGTGGGGTCACGTGACGTGGCCTGGTGACCCGACCCGAAGTAAAAAAAATCACACTTTGTGGGTAATTGATGTCCCAACAGCTATGCCAAAAACGGCGGCGAGCAGCGCCGCCTTTTTCGCTATCTTCGAAAACCTTAAGGGGGGGGGTCTAAACGCCCCCCCCCCCCCCGGCACGGCGCGGGTTAAATAGAGCACCACGTTGACTAATTGTTCATGCTCCCCTCCGCTATTCGCTAATATGAACGCTTGAACCTTGTATCTACGGACTTGTTAGCAGAAGACAATCCTTGCTACCAACTTATCCATGATATCATAATCGAAAAAGCAGTCGCAGATGGAATCACAATACTCGTATACTTCTAAGATGGAATACTCCTAAGATGGAATCACATCTTGATGTGATGAAATACACAAAATAAAAAAGAACAATCTGTACCAATAGTCCTTGAACTTTTGGAGGGGCACACATTTTGGAAAACATTGGGGAGCACCATTGGGGGGTGGGGGGGGGGGGGGGTGCTCAGCTCAGCATGGGGGCTCCCAAAGAGATATAAAGTTCCACCACTGTTACCCGTGTTGGTCTGCGATGGGCGACGTAAGGAGGCGAGTTGTAATGTGGTTGGTGTTGTGTTATTGTTTTAGCGAACGGCGGACTGGGCTGTTATGCTGGTCGAGATGCGCTGGGCAGTACGGGAGGCGAGCGCCGCCACCCAGCGCGCTGCGGTGTCGGCGTGTGTAACCGCGAGCGGCGTGCCACCCACGGAAAGGCGGGAGCAAATCGAACAAGTTGCGGGAATGGGGTACGATAATGGGGTACGGTAAGGATAATGGGGCACTGGAACAAAGCACGGGAACAGGCACAGGAACGGGCACGGAGACTAGCACGGGCACGGGAACGTGAACGGCACCCGAAAGGCACGGAAACGGGCATCGGCACGGGAACGGGGTACATGAACTGGGGACAGGAACGGGCACGAGAACAGGCACAGGAAGGGACACGGAAACAGGCACGGGAACGGGATACAGGAACTATGCATGTGAATGGCCACGGCAACTGAGCACAGGAACTGACAATGGAACGGACACGATTACAGGGGAGGAACGAGCACGATTACAGGAGGGAACGGGCACGAGAATATACACAGGTTACGAAAGCGAGGTGGGAACCGGTAGCGGGAACGGGATTAAGTTCGTGAACGCCACCGGAATAGGCACGGAAACTGGCACCGGCACGGGAACGGGATGTAGGAAGTGGGCACGGGAACAGGTGCACTAACGGGCATTGGAAATGGAATGGGCAGGGAAACAAGAATGCGAACGGGCATCGGGTACAGGAACAGGTTACGGAATTGGAACAAGGGAATGAGTAACGGGAACGTGAAAGGGAACGGGATAGCTAGGCTCCTGAAGTGGCCCGTGTACCAAAAAGGCGCCGCGAGCGCTTAAAACCAATGTCCCGAGATAAATGAACTCCTTGACTTTGCGCATTACGCAAACCTGTCCTCTAGTAAAATATAAATGTTAACCCGCGCCGTGCCGGTGCTCGGCGCCACCTTCGCCGTGCCGGGGGGGGGGGGGGGGGCGGGGGGGGAGGGTGTTTAGACACCCCCTCTAACTCGAAAACTAAAAGGGCTAAAACTAAAGACGCAGAAAAAGGCGTTCGAAAGCTCTCGGCAAGCACATTCGAAAGTAATTCGAATAGTTTTACCTAAAGCCAATATTGAGGTCACCAGAGGTCATCAAAGGGCAAATTTTCCAGTTTCAGGACTTCGCTCCAGAAACCCCCAGATCTAACAAGAACTATGATAGCTAAGAACAAACGGAAAAGAGCAACGGAAAGCTCTTGAAACATGCAATCGACAAAGTGGCCTCAGATTTTAGCTCAGTCAATAGTTTAGGCTCCAGAGCTCATCAAATGTCAAAAAGACTATTTTTACAACAGCTTTTTACCTAATAAAGACACGGCAATAATTTGCATGCCATCGTGTGTGTCTCGTCAAGTCGCTTCGACTCATATTAGTGTTGACCAGGTTAGGTCAACTTTAAAATTTGACCTCAGGGCAAGGTCAAGTGGTGACCCAAGTAGGTCATGTTGCATATGGGAAGACGTGCCTCACGTGGGGTCACGTGACCTGGTCTGGTGACCTGACCTGAGATGACCGGAGGTATTTTTTTACATAATGTGGGCAATTGATGCCCGAACAGCTGTACCAAAAACGGCGGCGCTGCGCGCCACCGTTTTTCCGCTATCCTCGAAAAACCTGAGGAGGGGGGGGGGGACGTCTACCCCTCCCCCCACGGCACGGCGCGGGTTAAAAAACCCACCCAGTGTGGGTTTTTGTCACCATATAAACCAATAATGTAATTATTCAGACTAACATGTCAAAGCTAACAAATTACTAGGTACCCTGAACCCTATTTGTAACAGGCTCCTGGCTACCCCTATTTGTAACAGGGGGGGGGGGGGATTCCGACCCCCCCCCCCCCCCGTAATCTCGAGATCTACCAGTCCGATTTTCAAAAATGAAACAGCGTTTGATTCCCCTCAACACTATCTACATTTCTAAAAAAAACGAAATTTTTATAGGGGGCAACAGGAGGGCAAAAACTACAAATTTGAGAGGTATTTATGATCCAACACAGCTGTCATGTTTATCAACCGATTTTAACGCAACCAATGGGGATCGATAGAGATTTAATTGGAGATTGATATATGGCGGTGAATTTTGAAAATTCAAAAATCATAGGAGTGTGCAGGTCACTCAATAGGGGGGGGGGGGGGTTGGGGGTGAAGTAAATGCATTTTTTTTTTTTGATGTTGTATTTATAAATGAAATGGTGTGTTGTGACATTAGACAAAACAGTTATAAAACATATTGTTTTGCCATAGGCAGTACCAGGTTGGTGAAAAGGGGAGGTCAAATAGGACAAAAATATTATCCGCAGGCAAGTTGCTACCCAGCACTATAAATAAGTTACTGATCGTAGATAGTTCCTTTTTGCATGTTATACTTTAGCAAAGGCGTATCCAGGATCCAAACTGGGGAGACGCAAGACCTTCTGATAGGTATATTATCCGCTATTATGATACTAACTAGTCAACAGTGACTATTTCACTTACAACTACAATTCACATTGCTAACCCTACCTTTTTACTCTACCTGGACTCGCCTATTATCTTATAATCGTTCGTAGAGTATCCTGTGGTGCATGTTTCATCCTAAAACTGCAGTATGTTATGTCATTGTAGGCCCATGCATCTTAGTTTCCTTGCAATAATATGACCCCCTTTCTCCCATTCCTGAGCGCGCCTCTGCAAAACAAAAATGACTTAATTCCCTCTCCTGGCTTCATATGTGCATATATGATTACCAGTAAGGCTGGTAATCGTTAGCTTCGTTGGCGATGAACGAGCGAGCGCGAAGGAAATGTATGGGGAATTTCAACTCGATCAGGCAAGTAGTTTCTGAGATACAAAGAAGTGTGCACGTGCGCACGTGCAGAAGCACCCACCTTTGACTTGTGGAAAAGTGGGGGCTGAGAGGTCCCTAACCACACACCAAATTTGAACACAATCGGCTCAGCCGTTCCAGAGATATAGAATAAGGGTGTGCACGTGCGCACGTGCAAAGCCATCCCACCCCTGACTTGTGGAAAGGCAACGGCTGAGAGGTCCCTAGCCACACACCAAATTAGAACGCAATCGGTTCAGCCGTTCCTGAGATATAAAATAAGGGTGTGCACGTGCGCACGTGCAGAGGCACCCCACCGCTGACTTGTGGAAAATTGACGGCTGAGGGGTCCCTAACCACACACCAAATGTGTACACAATCGGCTCAGCCGTTGCAGAGTTTTTGCGAGAAAACACTTTTCAACACCCTCACGCGGCACGCGCCCCGCGCAGTGGTAGTCACCCACATGAGTCGGCACTGGTCTCAAACAGGGTAGGTTGGATGGAGCTGCTCAGCAAAGAAGTCAGCTTGTCAATCGGACGTGTGGTTGCAGAGATATGAGCTTCTCAAAAGCGTCGCCACGGGTCGGGTCGGGTCGGGTCGGGTCGGGTCGGGTCGGGCCGGGCCGGGCCGGGCCGCTCATATTCAGATTTTTTCCATATACTACGGAAAGACGAGCAAGCGCTTCGCGCTCGCTCGTAATCACTAGTTCTTAGTTCTTCAGGTACAGGTTCATACATTTTGCATAGTGTTGTTTCTTGGATGCTGTGGACCAAATTTTGGAGGCAGCTCTGGAATCTCAATGGACTCCCCACCTTATGATTTGGTCCCCACCTTATGATCTGGGATGCTAGAGAATGCCTCGTAATATCATATAGACACATCAAATATCTTAAAATATATAGGATCAAAACCTAACACCAGATGTTCAATGCTATTGGTGCTCATAAGTGCATCAGTATCGTTTAGATCACCAATGACATGAAAAGTCTGGTGTTATTTATGACATGTACAGCATTGTGGTTGTTTACCCTATGCCAGGCTTGGTGACAAAGCCAGGTTTCTGGCTTTGAGGACAACCACCAGGGGAACAATGAACAATCTGAATCACATGGTATACACCCGTGACCAGAATACACACATGTGACATTGCAATCAGATATGCACACGTAATATGATGTACAATACATTCATGCTACATGCATAATATGTCAGCTGAGTTGGATCTTGAGTCAAACAGCAAGCTTAACCCTCGCCCTACGGGAGCTTTTTTCACCTTCGCCCTACGGCGGAGGGGGCTGACAGCCCACTGTTAACTTCCAAACCAAGCAACTTAGAGCAATGTGGTAAGCACCAGCATGTTGCCCGTCATGAGAGGAATCTAACCGTATGCGATTTTTAGGTTTCAGGTCAACGGGTGACCTTCCAGAATGACCTCGGATTTACTACGTCCAGAACAGCGATTTTGCTCTTCAGAAAACCTCAAAATTAGAAATTGATAAATGTAAATAAAACGCATGTTCCTAGACCAGTTTTGGCTCAGAAATACATAAAAGGTAACTATTTGTTTGTATCTTGTAAAAAAAGTCACAAAAGTTATTAAACAATGACATCATCAGTTTTTACACTTGTGGAGCAATCACTCAGTCAAAAATGAACATATTGCTTTGAAATTTGGTATGGGTATTGTCCATACTCAGTTCTCTCACATATATTCCGGTTTTTCTAACATCTTTGAAAATGGAATTTTGTGGGGATTTTTCCAAAAAATCAGTTTTGTTTTTATTTTAGGGATCAAAAGCCCAAAATTGTGAAAATCCGAGATTGCCATTTTAAAGAGAATGCCATTTTGTATCTTTTGTGAAATGTGTTTGCAATTTCCCTTAAAACTCTGTTTTCTACAATTTTTCAAATATTTATCGTTTTTCCACCCAACATGACAACATCAAAACATGATTATCTCCCAAACTGCTTAACCAATTTCAATTAAATTATGACAGCATGCTTATAATTGTTGTAAACTCAGCTACCAAAAATTTAAGCAAGATGTGCTGCATGTGTAAAAAGTTATTCAAGAAAAACCTCAGGGGGCCTGCCAGGCCCCCTGAGGGGCAAGGGATAACCCTGTTGTGCAACATTGTTAAGAAGCCACTTTCCTTTCAATTCTGCAAATTTGCAAGGGAAGTGTGCTGATAATACCACCATAACTCTGAATAAAGTAACCTATCGGCATAATCTTCTTTGAATATCTACACATAATATAATCCAGATCAACCAAATGATAATACCCCATTTCCTATCAATTTTAACTTGAACTTGAACTGAAGTTTCAATTTCCTATGCAATTATTTTTAAGATATGTGTACACTTGTACAGTGCACAAATTATAATGATGTTAGCATTAGCTCCTTAGCCTGGGGGTCTGTACAAGGTTCACCAGTGTTGGATTTTTCATTTCATAACCTGGTACCGGAGAGTAAAAATCCATAGGTGGAGAGTAAAATTGTAGTCAGGCAAGTTAAGATTTGCATTTTTGTTTTAATTATTTTACTTGGAAAGTAAAAAATCCTGATTTGTAATAGATATTAAATCCTTGAGGAAAATTGGATTATATTTTAACTACAATGTCGGTAAGACCAGGCAAAAAGAGAGCAAATTTCCTGAACCAATATGAAGAGAGAAAAATTCTTTGGACACAAAAATTCCAGAAAATAGCTCAAATTCCAAGGCTGAGATCCACGCTTGTGTGAATGCTAATAAACACCAAATGCTAATGTCCACTCCATTGACCATTCAAGCCTCAAGGTGGCTTGAATGGTCAATGGAGTGGACAACAAACTGAAATGATCAAATCAAAATAGAACTGACCCACTAAACTTAAAGGGAAAATATGGCATTTTTCCACAAAATGGAGTTGGCACTTGAAATGGGAAGCACTCAATTTATAAGAAAATCCAATCACATTTTGGATAAAAATGTTGATAGCCGAAGTTATTTCAAGTTAAAGTTGATAGCGTTCCATTCCTATAACATTTGGTACTCGGAAAGCACTTGGTAACAAATTCTGTCCAAGCTAAAATTAGCCTCCCTATGCATTGTATATTTATCGTGTAAGTATGTAATATGTTTCCTGCACTCTATCTTTTGTGAATATGTACCAAACTTCTATGAACAATAAACAAGATTTTGACAAAAGTGGATTACAAATTTAGGTAATAATTCAGTAATTCACCTCCCCAGTCAATGGTATTCTTAAGGTCTCTAATAGAAGAAGAATATTATGGGTCTGTCCCGTCGCACCTCTAACCGGTCATACATACTCGACGTCCTTAACGTTTTAGATGTTTCAAAACTTCACTATTTAGTCACTATGCATGTTTTAAGATACTATTCTGTATTTGTTATGTTATTTAGAATGTATCTTACCAAACAATGTTGAAACCAAACAAAAAATCCGGAAGGTGTAACCAGGGGGGTTTCACCTGTGTTGTGGGCCATAAGGAAGCCCGATTTGCTAGCCGCGACCCTTGAGTGACGTCACTGGGCGTCACTTGGACCGAGCGCCGGGAGTCTCAAAACGTAAACAAAACGGCGGCCATTCGTAAGATTGTGGTAATCTGGGTAGGGTTTGGCTAGGGGACTTTGGGCGATGTTTTATTTAGGTGCTGTTTTTTTAATGTGATCCTGAAAGTTACTTATATCTGATAGGAATGATTCAACAGTAATTTAACGATCCTGGCTCCCGGAACTTAACTTTGATGGTGCCTTTTGACAAAACTAGTTTAGGTGCCTCCCGAACCTAAGACTAATGTGATGTGGATCAGGATGTGAAAGAGATTGGTACATTTCTCACCATGGTTTGACTTATCTTAATGTTTGACCATACTTTAACTTTTCACAAGATGCACTCACTGGTTTATATATATATAATACCTGGCCAATGCTTTCTGTTCAATTTCTGTACAATCTATAGGTATCTACCAAATTGGTTTCCCAGTCTTATGAAGACAATAGGTAGTAGGTTACTAGCTGTGATGGATGGAAAGTGGAACCCCTTGAATGGATACTTGATAGTAGGTTGTTTACCCTTAAGATATTGATAATTATGGTTGTGTCTAGTGTATCTAAATTGTAATTGTGGATGCATTTTTTTGTCCCTTTTCAGATTACACCACAGTCCACAAGTTAAACATGCTGTCACATTGGGCTATGTCAACCTGTGGATCGTGGGCTGGCAAGAAGCATAAGCGCAAGGAAATGGATCTCGCTTTCTTTCGCTTTCCTAAAGAGAAGATGATCTGGGCAGCATGGGTGCACAAGTGTGCCAGGGCAGACCTGTTTAATGGCGAAAATTATTATGTCTGCTCTGAGCATTTTGTGGAGGAAGATTATGATGCATCATATAATAAAGATAACTTTAGTTCCTGACACCAAACCGAAGCTCAGAATTGATGCAATCCCTTCTAAAAAATCTTCCAGCATCCATCTCAAGGTATTACACTTGTGGCATCAGCATCAGTAAAATAGTTTGCATCTTCCATTCTTTTAAGTACTTGCTTGGGTGCTCGGTTAATTATTGCCTGCATATATAAGGTACCTTTACCATTGTTTGGCATGCTTATTTTACACACTACTTTTTATTGACATTTGCATTAATTAATGTACAGTTAGTACTTGTAAGTTTTTCAATGTTTCCTGTGTACCATCTATTCACTTAGCATCAAGGCAGCAGAATGCTAGGATCATAGATGTCAAATTTAGTTATATAATTGAAAGATTGAGCTGATTGTCTGGATGAGCTGATTGTCTGGTGCATATCTATGTGGTTCTGATGCATATCTTAACCCTCGCCCTAGGGGGGGGGGAGTGCTGACTGCCCCCCCCCCCTGAGGTTTTTCTTTGAATAACTTTTTACACATGCGGCACATCTTGCTGAAATTTTCAGTAACTGAGTTTACAACAATTATACGTATGCTGTAAAAATGTAATTGAAATTGGTTAAGTAGATTGGGAGATAATCATGTTTTGATGACGTCATGTTGGTGGAAAAACGATAAATATTTGACAAATCGTAGAAAACAGAGTTTTGAAGCAAATTGCAAACGCAATTCACCAAACTAGAGATATAAAATGTAATTCTCTTTAAAATGGCAATCTCGGATTTCCGAATTTGTTGGTGTTTTGACCCCTAAAATAAAAATTAAATGATTTTTGTCTTCAAATCACCACAAATCAAAATTTTCAAAGATGTTAGAAAACCGGAATATATGTGAGAGAACTGAGTATGGACAATACCCAAACCAAATTTCAAAGCAATATTTCTATTTTTGACTGAGTGATGGCTCCATAAGTGTAAGAAACTCATGACGTCATTTTTGTAATAACTTTTTGGACTTTTTTTTTACCAGATACGAACAAATTATTATCTTGTCTGTATGTCTGAGACAAAACTGGTCTAGGAACATGCATTTTTATTTACATTTACCAATTTTAATTTTGAGGTTTTCTGACAGAGCAAAATCGCTGTTCTGGACGTGGTCGATCGAGGTCATTCACTTGACCTGGAAGATCACTAGTTGACCCGAAACCTAAACAAATGCATACCGTTAGATTCCAAACATGACGGGCAACATGTTGGTTCTTACCGCGTTGCTCTATGTTGCTTGGTTTGGAAGTTAACCGGGGGTCTTTTTAGGACCCCCGTAGGGCGAAGGTGAAAAACCTCCAGTAGGGCGAGGGTTAACATGAATTTTGACGTATGTAATATGTATTGATTGTCTTGGAAGAGATTGGTGTTTGCCAATTCAATAAATATTTGCTTGTGTGTCACACAATACAAATTTGATGCAGTTTAATAGCCTATAATTGGAGGTGTCAAAGAAAGGTGATATGTTTTGTCACACCATATTGACATTAGTGCATATAGCTACATCCCTGTATTTATTTACCAATGTGTTGCATATCTACAGGAAGACAGACAACTCAGTGGAGGCGTGCTGTCACTCGGGTGTCAGTGGAGGCGTGCTGGACTCCGTCGACAGTGGAGGCGTGCCGGACTCTGATGTCAGTGGAGGCGTGCCGGACTCTGGAGGCAGTGGAGGCGTGCCGGACTCTGGAGGCAGTGGAGGCGTACCGGACTGGTGGCAGTGGAGTCACGCCGGTCTCTGGTGGCAGTGGAGTCGTGGCCGGACTCAGGTGGCAGTGGAGGCGTGCTGGACTTCGTAGGCAGTGGAGGCGTGCTGGACTCCGTCGGCAGTGGAGGCGTGCTGGGCTCCGTCGGCAGTGGAGGCGTGCCGGACTCTGGTGGCAGTGGAGGCGTACCGGACTATGGTGTCAGTGGAGGCGTGCTGGACTCCGTCGGCAGTGGAGGCGTGCCGGACTCTGGAGGCAGTGGAGGCGTGCCGGACTCGGGTGGCAGTGGATGCGTGCCGGACTCTGGTGGCAGTGGAGGCGTGCCGGACTCGGGTGGCAGTGTCGCCTCCACCTGCGGCTCAGGTAGTTGAATGCCGCTCGCGCAGATGATCAAGGCACAGGAAAGAGCAGCGAACCAGGTTCGCCAGCACAGCTGGAGCCCCGAGTGATCTGGCGGAGCTCCAAGTCATTGCTGACCTGTCACCATCTGTCGCTAAACGGCCGCTGCGCGACCGCATACAGACCGCTGTCCTGGCGTCTTCTTCCGCCGCCCTGCCGCTGCCCTGTCGCTGCCATGGCGTCGTCTTCCGCCGCCCCGCCGCTGTCCTTCCGTAGCCCGGTGGCCGCCGCTGGCGAGAGTGAGCGGACGTCTTCGCAAAGGAGGCCAGCGCCCTCCTCCAACAATACACGCCCATCGACGTCGCCACCACCCAGAAGGCCGTCTCCCGATCCGCCACCTCCACCTGGCAGCGATCATGGCCTGGCGGGCGGTACAAGAATCATGAAACCCGCCAGCGGGGCCCGGTCGGCGACGGCGACCGTCTCGCTACGGTGGACATCCGGCAGCTCCGAGCCGGGCACTGGAGCGGCTCGGAGCAGTACCTCCACCGGATCGGCCGCCGACCTAGGCTCGGCTGAGGGCAGTGCAGCGCCGAGGGATGTCCCGCCGCCCTGTGCCGGCTATGCAGAGAAGAGGCTGACACACCGCGGCACGTGCTGCAGCGGTGCCCCGCCCTGGTCAGAGCTCGCCTCCGGCACCTGGGCGTCATCCCCCCGGACCCGACTACCCTGCGCGATGACGGTGTGGTGGCGGCCTTGGCCGCCGGATTCCGCGCCCAACTGAGCTGCAATGGCTACACCCGGGATGCGAGCCGGAGGGAGTAACGAACGAACGAACGAGAGTTGTATTCTGGCATGTCGCTGTCCGCCGCCGAAAGATGTGGCGAGATTGGCACTCTCGCCTGTCTGGTCTGCCGCTGTTGGCATCGAGGTAGGGGGCGAGAACGACAATGCCGTGCCGTGTGTGCCACAGTATGTTGCTTTGCGCCGCTGTCGGGTGGGAGTGGGGGGCGAGAGCGGCACTCTGACCTGCCTCTGTCTACTGCTTTGTGCCACTGCGTGACTGTCTGCCTCTGTGTGTGACTGTCTGCCTCTGTGTGTGACTGTCTGCCTCTGTGTGTGAATGTCTGCCTCTGTGTGTGACTGTCTGCCTCTGTGTGTGACTGTCTGCTTCTGTGTGTGACTGTCTGCCTCTGTGTGTGACTGTCTGCCGCTGTGTGCCACTGAGGGCGGAGGCGAGAGCCGCACTCTGCCCTGCTGCTGTCTGCTGCTGGCTTGACACAAGCTCTGTTTACCGTAACTAAACACCCCCCGTCTGTCTGAGAAGGATCCCAGTCTGTCATGGCACTCGGAGGGGTGTCACAACCCGTCTGGAAACTATGTGAGACGTGCTGGCCACCTTGAGCAGTGTTGCAAAATACATATTCGCTCTGCTTGTGTCGGAATATGGACAGCTGATTAAATGAACCGTAGCTTGATGATTCGTTAAACAAAATGTATCACAGATATCGAATGACTACAGTTTGTTGAAGTACGGATGTACCACACCAAATTACATCCCACGAACTAGATTTGGCGGCCGGCCGATACTTGGCTCTACAAGCGGGACGCGGGCGAAGAGACGCCCAGTGACGTCACACAGCGGTCGGTGCAGAATGTAAAATCGCCTGGTGACGCTACCTTCTTATAGGGCCTTGGGTGTAACGGCTGATCGTCCACTACGATCGTCGCCATATCAATGCAGATAGATATATCCACAGTGGATATAAATACAGTGGGGGCGTCTGAATTCGGTTACGTGAACGTGCGTTTGTGGCGAGGGCACTTGCGATATTCGTGGGACCATCGCGCTTTTGGCCCCGTTGGGTTATAATGGGAAATCGTGTCATTTTTTATTCATGGATTTTTCATGACTTCATCCGGCAAGATATCTCAAAGAAGCTCATAGAGTCATGTACATAATTTATTCAGCTTTTATATGGTGGTAAATATATATTTGTATAATTTAAATTCGTGAAGAACTTAGAGTTACAATTGGATAGTCATATCGTGCGTAAGAGTATAATGCGTTGTAATGGACGTCAGCGATCGGATACAGACTGGTTATCGATTAAACCTTGTTAAATGATTCAATCACGATTAACTATGGAACATGAATGATTCAATTACTGTTTGATCCATGGGCAACAATTTTGATACCTAAATGATTATTTCCGATTCAATGAATCAAACCATGTTTTGATCAATGCATGTTTGATTCACCATTGAAACAACATTGCAACAATCTTTTGATTCAATCTGCCTTGCTACTGTGCATATTTTGATTCAATCATGATTCATGAATCAAAAGATCCTGTGTTAAATCAGTATTTTGTTTCCTTCTAGGAATTTTGATTGAAAAATGTAATTGATTCATCAGAGTCGAATCAATAACCAGTCTCAGACTAGGATTTAGGAGTGATATTTTTGCAGTTGTCTAACGATATAACTAATTCTTATGCTGCCGATCAGCACTTTTACCCTGCTGGGCCCCCTGCAGGCCGACTGAGGGCTTTCGCCCTTCTGTTGGCCTTAGAGGGCCCCTCAGGCTGGCTGGGGGCACCTCGGGCATCAGTCAACTTATTGTAGGGCCCCCTCTTACAAATTTATGGGGGGGGGGGGCAAAATCATGTCCCCCCTCAGACTAGATCGGTGTTGTGCAATGCGCATCGTTCTGCGCACAGCTCTGGATTCCGGAGACAGCGGCAGCGGCAGTGGGCACTGGGCACATCACCGGGTCTATAGCCCCGGTGACAGGACAGGTCAGCGCTGGTTAGTCGATTATCTAAGCAGCAGGTCAAATTGGTCACATGACGGACGCCCCAGACTTGTGTATGTATATGCACTGTGGGGCCTTGCAGGATGAGGGGAGCATGGGGACAGTGTCCCACCAAAAGGACCGAAAACGGTCGAAAATTGATATATTTCTTGTTTTAAAGGAAGTCGAAGCAGCTTTAGCTGGGTCAATTTCGTTTGAAGTCCGTTTTTGAAGTACAAGCAATTGAACTCCGAGTTTTTGGGAGGGAATGTGTCAGCAGTGGCGGATCCAGGGCAGATTCGGTCACGGGAAGCTGCCACGTAGCAATAGTAGGCCCCAGACTTTGGTGGGCCCCTTCGACTTTAGCTGTTGGACCCCTTGTTTTTTTAAGAAAATATATAGGTTGTCTTATGACTGAGAAGATTTCCGGAAATCCTCAAATATAATTGACATTTTTGCAGGATAAATTACTTTATTGCAGCGTCACAGGTGACGGATCGGCCGAAACGCAAAACAACGAAAAATCACGCGAATACTGCATTGCTACCGACATATCAATGACAATGAACACTGTTCGCAGATGTCGACGCGTCGCGAGACAAATGCGACGCACCAACCGCGCCACAATCGTCAGCCACAGGAGTACTCAACCAAACATCCGATAAATCGCATCATTTTCACAACGGGCCCACCCAACCACCATACACACAAGTATTTCATGATTTGCACATATGACAAACCAGGCTTTCTAAACGAGCTCGATATGTCCAACAAATGAATCACGCACTTTACGAGCAGCACCACATCGGCTAGCGCACGATGGATGTGAGTGAACACTTGGTGTTCGATAAAAAAAAACGCAAAACATAAGTACGTTTGCACATCAGATGGGAGCGATGCCACATAATCCGTGTCCGTGATTCTGGCACGTGTGCACGCAAACGCCAGGTCACCGCCCGTGAGATAGCGCAACAGCGCCACCTCACAAAACGCACCACCCAACGGTGATAATATCAACAGAGCGCTCAACGTAACGCATCGTTCACTCAACGCAACTCAGCCGATCAACTGGCCCGGCTCAAAACCAACGGATCAACAACCAACCCCGGCTAAAAAAAAAGTCAAAATCCACTACGCACAGCTCTCCGCTCACAGCTGACTCCCAGGCCCGTCCACAGCACTGCTCGAACCGGCACAGACACGGGTGTCGCGCGAGCGCAACGTTCACAAACCTTGTACCCGCTCCCCGCTTCGGCAACTACAAATGGGCCGCGCCTCGGTGGAGTTGTCGGCGCTTCCGAATCACTCGGCTGGATGCCGGCAGTGGGTTACCAGATCCTCTCGCAGCCCCACTAGCCGTCGTCTTGCGCCTGGTCGCGGCATCCTTTAGCGCCTCCGCGTGATCTCGCCTTCGCAGCTGAGCGACGTAGCGAATTCGGAACCTCGTCCGGAGCTGCGCGTAGGCGGTCAGCACGCGGGGGTCGAGCCGCGGCCACCTCTCGCGCAGTAAGGCCACTAGGCCGCCGACGACACCGGGCTCGCGGGAGAGGTTGTCGAGCTCCTTGTTGCGCCGTGGCAGACCCTTGCCGTGATGGACGGAACAAAAGGTGGCTTCCATTTCCCTGAAGGTGTCGAGCCACTCCCGCGAGGGCACCGTGAGGCCGCCTCGGCTCAGCAGGGTGGTCCAGCGGGCGTCGTCCGGCACCTCCTCGGCGACGGCATCGGCGGTGCGCACACCCAAAGAGGGGTCCGAGCGTGCGCATTTGGCGGCCAGGAACCCCGCGGCATAAGCCATGCCGTAACTCTGCGCGCGAGTCTCAGCGTCCGACTCCGAGGGGCCGGCCTCCGTTGGATCGCCACACGAGGCCAGGCCAATCTCCTCCAAGACGGCTGTCGGGATGGCCTCAGCAGCCTCCGGCTCCGGCTCCTCCTCCCCTCGGCCGGCTCACAGATTCGGGCCACCACCGACACGCTGACGATCTCCGCCTCCTCCGTAGGCTGCGGCTGTCTGGTCGCCTGCAGGAAGGCCGAGGGAGCGGCGCACTCTGGCTGGACGGCTGTGTTGCGGGCGGCGGCGGGGTCTGCGCCGATCAGGAGCAGCCGCGCGCGCTGGAGGAATTCGACGGGCGACGGGTTCACGTTGCTCCCGAAGCGCGCTCGAATGGTGCTGAAGTAAGACTCCAGGGCATCCTGGTTCAGGCGCGCCGTCAGGAGAAACGAGAAGCCCGCCACCCGCCGCATCTCGTCGAACAGCGCGAGCGTGGAGCGGATCGACACGATCCAACCCTTCTGGCAGGGTAGCAGCCACTTCTTGCCGCCGAACCGTGCCGTCTCGAGGAGCTGACGGAGCTGCTCCAGCGCCTCCTTCTGCTGCTCCCAGTGCTCGGTGACTCCGAGAGCGCAGCGGAGCGGCTTGTCGGCGAACAGGCAGCGGGAGTTCAGCACATCGAAGCCGGCGTCGATGGTGGCGCAGGTCCTGGCGGCCGCCTCCTCGCCCTCGAACAGCTCCCGGATGGCGGCTGCAGTGGTGTCGCTGAGCACCTGCGCCGCTAGGCGCACGTTCTGCCGGTCCGCGTGTGTGGCCTGCCGGACACGGAAAATGGCATTTGCACACCTCAGAGGTCACATAATGACATGACCGGACATGACCATAATGACATGACCGGACATGACCATAATTACATGACTTGACATGACCTCAGAGAAAACATAATGACCCAGGGCCTTTAATCGGTTATCAATGGTTTCCTCTCGTCACAAGCAACACGCTCGTTTCTGAATGGAAGCTTTAGCTCCATTAGGGCCGACACGCCAGGTGGGGGGTCGTACCCCCCCCCCCCCTCCTGCATGGTCACGTTGGTATCGGACGCTGCACTGGCGAGGGTTAAAACGAGGACTGCGCCGCAGTGTCCCAAAATTCCATTTTTGCTGGGGTGTCAGAGTAGGAAATTCGAGCAAAAAAAACACGAGTGGAAAATTATGTCGAAAATGGTACAATATTGATTTCTGTTTGGAATATGAAAAGCAGTAGTTTTCGTTGAAATCATGCACTTTTAGTCAATATTTATGTCAGAATCAATATCACAATTCATAATTTGGGAGAGGAAAATTCACTCTTAAAATGGGTAAAAGAGTGGAAAACATTTCACATTTGGGTGTCATTTCCCACCCAAGTCGACAAATTTGGGCTGCGGAGTCGATGCCGTTTTGCAAGAGTCAACCCCGACCCGACCCTGAACCCGGATTTTTTATTCTATAGCTTCTGACTCCGGCCCCAACTTATTGCCACAAACATTGCCCACTCCGACTCTGGCTCTACAGCCCTGTTAAAAGGCACGCACCGCCGCCATTAGTGCCACTGTTTACCAATTCATGCTAACGATGTACGAATAACCCGAGTAATGGGAATCCGATTTAATGTAACGTGCAACTGATTACACTGTCTAAAATTAATCAACGATACTACATGGTACAACGGTACGTACGGTGATGTGCCTCTCGGTGAGCTTGAAGCACATCTTGAATTCGTGCTCGGACGCGACTTTGACGAGGTCCTGCAGCAGCGCCCGGTCCAGCACGGGCGCCACGTCCGCGGTACCTGACCGCTCACATAGGTACAGACCGTCATCCAGGACGTGGCTGCGGATGTTTTTCATCACGTGCGGGACATCCGCGAAGAACCAGATGTGACTGTAAACAAGATCAATAGTCAACACAATACAATATGACTAATGCTTGAGCTTCACACATTTTTTTACAAACAAAAGTCGAAACATAATAGTTTTGGGCTTAACAACTCACAAGCTCATAATGCCAATTATAATCGGGTCCTCTTCAACTCCCACTGAACTTAGGCAGGAACAATGCCTCCGCGGGAGGCCGCTCACACTTTCGGGGAATCGAACCCGGGACCTCTTGGCACGGGTGCAAACGGTCTACCGACTGAGCTATCCCTCCCTCACCAAATGTATAACAGCCGCTGAGCGTGATCAGTGTCCTCACCGGTCCGGGTGGCACGGCTTCAGGATGCCAGTAGTGCCGTCGTGCGTGATTTGCAGGGCCTTCCACAGGCCCATGTTCTTTGGGCCCATATCGCTCACGACGGCGCGGACTGGGTAGCCGAGTGCCTCCAGGGCGCGGACGAGGTCAAAGAGGATGGGTGCCGTGATGGCGGTGTCAAAGGACACCATCACCGGCTGCTTCCACGAGCCGGTGATGGAGCGGACCTGGAGGTGGAGGGTCAGGACCACAGGACCACAAATTAGGACAGTGTTACGAAAATGGAGCGGACCTGGAGGTGGAGGGTTAGGACCACAGGACCACAAATTAGGACAGTGTTACGAAAATGGAGCGGACCTGGAGGTGGAGGGTCAGGACCACAGGACCACAAATTAGGACAGTGTTACGAAAAATATCAGTCTGATATATTTCCTATTGTTACATGGTGAAGTTCAAAAGCTACAAAAAATATTAACCGGGCAACATTTTCACATGTTGCTCGGTTTCATGTAACAAAGTGGATGATGCATACTAGACTGTTGCAAAATGGGCGAAGTTACTCACCCAAAGTTCTACCACCAATAAAATTAAAAAATCCGCGCCGCTACGCGGCGCAAATCATTCAGTATTTGTGTAACCAAGGGCACCACCGCGCCGGTATACCAGGGGGCACCACCGCGCCGGTATATCAGGGGGCACCACCGTGCCGGTGAACCAAGGACACCACCTCGCCGGTGTGACAGGGGCACCATCGTGACGGTAGACGGCACTGTGGGGCGAGGGGAGACACCGGGGCACTGTGCCTCCTTAAATCCAGGAGGGAAAACAATGGTCTGGTGCTGCCATGAAATAACAAGCATTGGTCGCTGGAGAGAAAAAAATCGTGAAATGATACTACATTAAAATTGCTAAATTATGCCAAAAAATGTCCCTTCATGCCTCCCGTCCCTTGGGCTATGAAGGGGCACCAACGTGCCTTTATACCAGAGGCAACAACGTATCGGACTCGAGGGGCCCTGAGGGCTCCCTTGGGCTGATACATATAGATTATAGAACCTTTCGATTTTTTTAGGGCCTAGTTATCCAGACAAAAAAAAAAAATATGAGCCGCTACGCGGTGAAAATCAATCAATGTTCTTTTCCAGTACAAAAGGGTCTTATATAGACTGTACACACTGACGGCCGCAGGGGGGGGGGAGATATGGGGATCATGGCCCCACCTTTGGCCTTAAATGGGGGGGGGGGGGGGGAGGACAACATGTCTTTTGACATCACCTTTTGCTCCAGATGTTTCCTCGTTTTGACCCTGCATGCTGGTTCCAATAGCAAAAATTAGTTCTCCAACCCGCTCAAAACCTCTAATTTTGGCGCCGATTCGCGGCGCAATAATAGTTATCGCATGCATAAGATGTACTGCTCGTAAAAAGACGTCTTCCAACCCCCCCCCCCCCGTCATGAACCTAGACTTCCCTCTTGGTCAATTCTTCATCAGCCGTCTGGGGCCGCCCTTGACTGTACAAATAATATATTTGAGCACCATCCGCGGCACTTTAAATGATACAAAGGGTACGACTGATATTGCAAATACCTATAGCCACCGTTGTCAATTTAAAAAATGCTGAAATAGAGGCACCCTAAAAATATAGTGGACCAAATCCGTTGAGTTTTCAAATTTGAGTATGGGTAGGGGCACCACTGCAATTGATAACCCCCCCCCCCCCCCCCCCCCCCTTGAAGATTGTCTGGATCCGCCCCTGGCAGAGTGCAGATTTGTCAATATTAGTTGCGAGACAACATTTTGCTAGTTGGGTCCGCTGGGTCTAAACTTGTCTTGCACCGGGTATAACTGGGTCCATTTTTTCAGCTTTTGGGACCGGGTCGGGTCTGGGTCCCAAAAATGTCAACTTTTGCCACCTCTAATGCATACCTCCAGCTTCGCTTCGCGCACCAGTGCATGCTTCGGTCATCTTTTCAGGATAAGACACCAACCGGGCAATGCATCAGAGGCATGCATTATTAACATACTGACTATTTGGTAAAATTACATTGATTGATGATCTAGTGATTTGGTACAACCATTTATGTAGCCTTCGTCATAATTGCTCACCATCACGACTTGCGCCTGTGCGTGAGGACCTCGGACGATGTCCTGCGTGTGGTCATACACCAGTCGGGAGTCGATGGCCATCTCGTCGAACAAGATAACACAGTTTGTCTGCAGCGGCTCCATGCTGCCGGAGGCCGCCTCCAGGAAGCCAAGCATGCTGGAGAAGGAGCCTGGGGTGATTTTGAACGTCGCCACCCAGCGACGCAGGGTCCTCGCTGACGGAAGAGGCCAGCTAGAAATAAACAATCAATGAACTGTTATCAGGGGATTCACGGATTACAATTTTAACAGTGATGGGAAATGGATTCATCATATGGATGGAGATAGCTGGTCACCAATACAACGCGAATAAAGGAAAAAAATTGGCTGACCTCATCTTGCAGCGCAGGTAGTCGTACAGCTTCCGGGACATGCTGGCGCGCATCCCCAGAGCCTTAGTGAGACTGTCGTCGTCCCACGCCTTCGGTCGTTTGGCGGTCTTCATGACGCGAAGCTAGAACCAAGAGTAATCAAAACGTGAACACGAGCGCTTCTCGTATCATCAGTGGACATGTGTGGAGAATGTAGTATGGCAGGTGTGGCCAATGCCACACCAAGAAACGATTCTCCACTCATGTTAGTGGATGACAGTATCTACTAAAGACATTGTTTAATAAAGATATTATCTGAAGACAAATAGACCAACATGCTTCCTTCGTTTCTTTTACTCTCACGGAGCTTCAAAAACAAAGTTGAAAGAAGAAGTAATGCACAAGGTACCTCAAAATGTCTTGTTACGCGAAAACTTCAACCAAAGCCTATCATGCGATGCATTTTCCTTTACCTGCGCCACAGTGACCACCTTCAGCATGTTGTCCTCTTCTTCTCTGAGTTTACTGTTCTTGGCGGCCGCATCACGCTCCAGCTGCTCGATGCGGTGCTCAAGCGCCCTGATGACATCTGCTGCCGCTGACGGAGCCTGGCAGCGAGGGCAGCGTTCCGCCGTTGCTGAGTCCAGCTGGGTGCTACTGCTGGCCACAGGCCCGCTCACAGCCTCGTGGCGAGGGTCACGTGCCGCCGTGGCTGGGGCGAGCTGGGTACTGGCCACAGGCCCGCTCGCAGCCTCGTGGCGAGGGTCACGTGCCGCCGTGGCTGGGGCGAGCTGGGTACTGGCCACAGACCCGCTCGCAGCCTCGTGGCGAGGGTCACGTGCCGTCGTGGCTGGGGCGAGCTGGGTACTGGCCCGCTCGCAGCCTCGTGGCGAGGGTCACGTGCCGCCGTGACTGAGGCGATCTGGGCCTGGGTGCTGTGTAACGCAGGAGCACTGCAACAACAATCCATGCACACCCAATTAGAACATTGTCAAAAGCCATGATGGATAAGAAAGATGTGGCTACATTTCAGCCATAGGTTCTCTATCAATTTTAGGCAGTGTCTTTACTCTTTAGGTGCTATTTTCATTGACTGAGAAAAGCTCATTCTGGATTTATATTCCATTTTTTACAGCTGCACAAGTTACTGGCCAAAACATGGTAAATTATGGCATACTTGATGACGACAGGTGACGACAATTACAAATAACATCTAATGCACATTCCTTGTCACACACATTTCCTAAAACGTTAGCACAATACATCCATAAATTATGTTACGCTAGGAGGGGGAGGCGGTCCTAACAGTGTAACTAGGATGTAATATAATAATATTTTGGGCTTAACAACTCACAAGTTTCTAATGGCCAATTACTCAGACCAACCAGGGTATAACAAGAGGGGAAGAGTCTAAGGCATAGTAATTATATATAAGCAGTGTTGCTGATGCATGTGTGCCTAATCTGTCCTTTGAATGAGTACCAACAGCTAGAGGGACCTTGGAATCAGGTGACACAGTCGCACAGCATTGCACAGAGTAACTGCATGGTACAGCAGCACTAACAAAATGCAACTACACTCAGGTTTTTATGCTACACTACACTTTGCATTAGCATAACATGGGGAGGGTGGGTCTGTGGCCAGCATAACCAGAGTGTAATGGGGGTAAAAATGGCTGAAAATGTGTAACATAATTTATGGACGGCCCCAAAGCAGCATACAAAATGAGTGACTGGAAAAGTCATACAGTGTTTTGTTCAGCACTTACCCAAACAGTACACCCTGGTAGTTGTTGTACTTAAAGATGGCTGGCACAGAACTTCCCTCAGCAAAATGGCAGGAGCATAAACAGGATTAATTTGTTGGTTGTTCATCATGTCGTCTGTAATAGTAAGGAAAAAAGCCAAAGGTAAGAGGCTGGTAAACATCAAACATTAAATGTGAATCACACAAAATTCACATCAATCAAATTAAAATTAGATCGTAGCTTGAACTGAGCATTTAATGCAGCATTGCATTTTTTGTTTCATGAACTGGTCCCGGAGAGAACAAATCCATAGGTGGAGGTGGGATCCATAGGTGGGAACCATAGGTCACTAAACCTCTGTTCCTGGCGCAGCACAGGACTTGTATTTGAGACCGAAGGTCGTCCGCACAGCGGCTGCTACCACAATTTGACCTTGCACATCAATCACAGGCTCACAAAATTATTAGTTAGTGATTGAGTAGCAAACAGGCCTGCACCATTAAGTATACCCTCCCAATAACGTTGTCAAGCTGGCTGCACTGCCCGCCACTTGTTCAGGCTCATCACACTACCTAGTATTGTGAACGGAAGTGTGATGCCTGCACCAGTACCAAATTCTTTAGACCTTAAGGGCCATAAAGTTGCAAACAAAAATCAAGGCTGATTTCATGCATCAGCATAATGCTGCATCCTGTAACCCAGTGGCAGTGTGGATTGCAAATTTGAATTCCTTAACAGTGTACCAGTACCTTATTATAATAACTGTCCTCTTAGACTCTTACCTTACAGCCCTTATCCAAGCGGCCTTAGCCTTGCGGTCCTTTGGAAATCGTTTAAATTTGCACTTGTTGGCGTTACCATAGCGGTGGCTGCAACCTGGTGCAAAACACCCACCCATACCAATACTGTCAATATTTATATATAAATATATGTATATATCTATCTGAACTCAATTACCTTGATAACAAGCTCGGATAGGTACAAAGATACGAAGCAAGAAGGGGCAAGAAGTACCAAAACATACGAACATCAAATCGTCTAACACGCGCCAAAAATGCAAGCGAAATCCTGGGGTCCAAGGTCAAATTCAGACGCCCCCCACCTGGATATATCGACGCAGGAAGATTCACAGGAAAAAGAGGATCGGCCATGACGTCATTGGACACTTCACTTCACTTGACTTAACCTAACCCCGCCATTAAGTCCGATCGAGACGAAACCTAAGATTCGCTCGTAGCCATTAAGTCTGATCGGGACGAAACCTAAGATTCGCTCGTAGCCATTAAGTCCGATCGGGACGAAACCTAAGATTCGCTCGTAGCCATTCAAGGAAATAGTTCACCTTCAACATTAGTTTTAAACAGACAGCAGTTTTGTAGCCCCTGTTGGGAAACCCCTATCTGCAAGTTGTCTTGAATGAAAAGACTCTCCAGCCGAATATATTAGAGTTTTGGCGAAGGAATGCGGTGCTGGCGAAAGAATGTTGCACCGGTTCTAGACCGGGCCGAGGCTATACCATCAGCCAATCAGCTTGCAGCTGGTGCTAGCAAGCGATCGCCGGCCGCCGGTTGGCACATCTCCAATACGAGTCTATCTTTACGCGACTACTTTCTAATCTGATTGGCTGAACCATTGCTTACATTCGCGTGACGTCAGGACTCTGACTCAGAGAGTATGCATATAGTTTTGATAAACAATAAAAATTTACGGCCTTCTGTCCTGAATCGGCGCGACATAAGGCCCTTTTTGACAGTATAAAAATAAATTGTATTAAAAATATAATAAAATCGTGTTGGGTAAAAAATTTCCAAGGTGAACTATTTCCTTTAAGTCCGATCGGTACGAAACCTTAGATTCGCACGTAGCCGTTAAGTCCGATCGGGACGAAACCTAAGATTCGCTCGTAGCCATTAAGTCCGATCGGGACGAAACCTAAGATTCGCTCGTAGCCATTAAGTCCGATCGGGACGAAACCTAAGATTCGCTCGTAGCCATCAAGTCCGATCGGTTCTGTGACGTCATAGCCGGGCCGCCGTGAACGCCGTCTATACTTGTCGTATCAAGGTCGGTCGTCGTCAGCTGACGTAAACAAAGTTTCGCGGGCGACGGAAGCGGCGAGATATTAATTATTGAAGTTATAACTAGTTATAGTGCAAAATATGTTGGGAAATTCATCCATAGTTACTAAACGTGATATTCTCTATCGATTGGTAGGTATATTATAGGGATCTACTAATAACTACGGTGGGACCACAAGTATGTACCGCCCTCTAACCTGCTTCAAAAGATGTCCGTGAAGTTAGCGTCGGATTCGGATTCGAATTCAGCGTCGAGTAGCGATTCGCTCCAAAATCTGGTTACAGGTCAATTGGAGCACGCTGATCACGAAAATAACATTTATTTTGACATTCAAGGTCATCTTCAAGGTCATTTTCAAGGTCAAAGGACGGGGCGCCTCAAAACGCCCTTAACGGCTGTTCCAATTGCAAAAACAATGGTCTCAGTCGATTTCTCAGGTCAATATCTAACCTCCGCATTAGAAACCTCACGCGTGCCTCATATCTTTGAGACCATAAAAGGTTCTCAAAGGACGGGGCGCCTCAAAACGCCTTTAAGGGTTGCTCCAATTGCAAAAATAATGGTCTCAATCGATTCCCCGGGTCCATATCTAACCTCCGCATTAGAAACCTCACGCGTGCCTCATATCCTTGAGACCATAAAAGGTTCTCAAAGGACGGGGCGCCTCAAAACGCCCTTAACGGCTCTTCCAATTGCAAAAACAATGGTCTCAGTCGATTCCTCAGGTCCATATCTAACCTCCGCATTAGAAACCTCACGCGTGCCTCATATCCTTGAGACCATAAAAGGTTCTCAAAGGACAGGGCGCCTCAAAACGCCCTTAAGGGTTGCTCCAATTGCAAAAATAATGGTCTCAATCGATTCCCCGGGTCCATATCTAACCTCCGCATTAGAAACCTCACGCGTGCCTCATATCCTTGAGACCATAAAAGGTTCTCAAAGGACGGGGCGCCTCAAAACGCCCTTAACGGCTGTTCCAATTGCAAAAACAATGGTCTCAGTCGATTCCTCAGGTCCATATCTAACCTCCGCATTAGAAATCTCAGGCGTGCCTCATATCTTTGAGACCATAAAAGGTTCTCAAAGGACGGGGCGCCTCAAAACGCCTTTAAGGGTTACTCCAATTGCACAAAATAATGGTCTCAATCGATTCCCCGGGTCTATATCTAACCTACGCAATGGAAACCTCACGCGTGCCTTCTATCTTTATGACCATAAAAGGTTCTCAAAGGACGGGGCGCCTCAAAACGCCTTTAAGGGTTCCTCCAATTGCAAAAATAATGGTCTCAATCGATTCCCCGGGTCCATATCTAACCTCCGCATTGGCAACCTCACGCGTGCCTTATATCCTTGAGACCATACAAGGTTCTCAAAGGACAGGGCGCCTCAAAACGCCCTTAACAGCTGTTCCAATTGCAAAAACAATGGTCTCAGTCCATTCCTCAGGTCCATATCTAACCTCCGCATTAGAAACCTCACGCGTGCCTCATATCCTTGAGACCATAAAAGGTTCTCAAAGGACAGGGCGCCTCAAAACGCCTTTAAGGGTTGCTCCAATTGCAAAAATAATGGTCTCAATCGATTCCCCGGGTCCATATCTAACCTCCGCATTAGAAACCTCACGCGTGCCTCATATCCTTGAGACCATAAAAGGTTCTCAAAGGACGGGGCGCCTCAAAACGCCCTTAACGGCTGTTCCAATTGCAAAAACAATGGTCTCAGTCGATTCCTCAGGTCCATATCTAACCTCCGCATTAGAAATCTCAGGCGTGCCTCATATCCTTGAGACCATAAAAGGTTTTCAAAGGACGGGCGCCACAAAACGCCTTTAAGAGTTGCTCCAATTGCAAAAATAATGGTCTCAATCGATTCGCCGGGTCCATATCTAACCTCCTCATTGGCAACCTCACGCGTGCCTTATATCCTTGAGACCATAAAAGGTTCTCAAAGGACGGGGCGCCTCAAAACGCCCTTAACGGCTGTTCCAATTGCAAAAACAATGGTCTCAGTCGATTCCTCAGGTCCATATCTAACCTCTGCATTAGAAAACTCACGCGTGCCCCATATCCTTGAGACCATAAAAGGTTCTCAAAGTACGGGGCGCCTCAAAACGCCTTTAAGGGTTGCTCCAATTGCAAAAATAATGGTCTCAATCGATTCCCCGGGTCCATATCTAACCTCCGCATTGGCACCCTCACGCGTGCCTTATATCCTTGAGACCATAAAAGGTTCTCAAAGGACGGGGCGCCTCAAAACGCCTTTAAGGGTTACTCCAATTGCACAAAATAATGGTCTCAATCGATTCCCCGGGTCTATATCTAACCTACGCAATGGAAACCTCACGCGTGCCTTATATCTTTATGACCATAAAAGGTTCTCAAAGGACAGGGCGCCTCAAAACGCCTTTAAGGGTTCCTCCAATTGCAAAAATAATGGTCTCAATCGATTCCCCGGCTCCATATCTAACCTCCGCATTGGCAACCTCACGCGTGCCTTATATCCTTGAGACCATAAAAGGTTCTCAAAGCACGGGGCGCCTCAAAACGCATTTAAGGGATGCTCCAATTGCAAAAATAAGGGTCCCAATCGATTCCCCGGGTCCATATCTAACCTCCGCATTGGCAACCTCACGCGTGCCTTATATCCTTGAAACCATAAAAGGTTCTCAAATAACGGGGCGCCTCAAAACGCCCTTAATGGCTGTTCCAATTGCAAAAACAATGGTCTCAGTGGATTCCTCAGGTCCATATCTAACCTCCGCATTAGAAACCTTACGCGTGCCTCATATCCTTGAGACCATAAATGGTTCTCAAAGACGTGCGCCTTAAAACGCCCTTAACGGCTGTTCCAATTGCAAAACAATGGTCTCAGTCGATTGCTCAGGCGCATATCTAACCTCCGCATTAGAAACCTCACGCATGCCTCATATCCTTGAGACCATAAAAGGTTATCCAAGGACGGGGCGCCTAAAAACGGCCTTAACGGCTGGTCCAATTGTAAAAACAATGGTCTCAATCGATTCCCCGGGTCCATATCTAACCTCCGCATTGGCAACCTCACGCGTGCCTTATATCTTTGAGACCATAAAAGGTTCTCAAAGGACGGGGCGCCTCAAAACGCCCTTGACAGCTGTTCCAATTGCAAAAACAATGGTCTCAGTCGATTCCTCAGGTCCATATCTAACCTCCGCATTAGAAACCTCACGCGTGCCTCATATCCTTGAGACCATAAAAGGTTCTCAAAGGACGGGCGCCCCAAAACGCCTTTAAGGGTTGTTCCAATTACAAAAATAATGGTCTCAATCGATTCCCCGGGTCCATATCTAACCTCCGCATTAGCAAACTCACGCGTGCCTTATATCCTTGAGACCATAAAAGGTTATCAAAGGACGGGGCGCCTCAAAACGCCCTTAACGGCTGTTCCAATTGCAAAAACAATGGTCTCAGTCGATTCCTCAGGTCCATATCTAACCTCCGCATTAGAAACCTCACGCGTGCCTCATATCCTTGAGACCATAAAAGGTTCTCAAAGGACGGGGCGCCTCCAAACGTCTTTAAGGGTTGCTCCAATTGCAAAAATAATGGTCTCAATCGATTCCCCGGGTCCATATCTAACCTCCGCATTGGCAACCTCACGCGTTCCTTATATCCTTGAGACCATAAAAGGTTATCAAAGGACGGGGCGCCTCAAAACGCCTTTAAGGGTTGCTCCAATTGCAAAAATAATGGTCTCAATCCATTCCCCGGGTCCATATATAACCTCCGCATTGGCACCCTCACGCGTGCCTTATATCCTTGAGACCATAAAAGGTTCTCAAAGGACGGGGCGCCTCAAAAAGCCCTTAATGGCTGTTCCAATTGCAAAAACAATGGTCTCAGTCGATTCTTCAGGTCCATATCTAACCTCCGCATTAGAAACCTCACGCGTGCCTCTTATCCTTGAGACCATAAAAGGTTCTCAAAGGACGGGCGCCTCAAAACGCCTTTAAGGGTTACTCCTATTGCACAAAATAATGGTCTCAATCGATTCCCCGGGTCTATATCTAACCTACGCAATGGAAACCTCACGCGTGCCTTATATCTTTATGACCATAAAAGGTTCTCAAAGGACGGGGCGCCTCAAAACGCCTTTAAGGGTTCCTCCAATTGCAAAAATAATAGTCTCAATCGATTCCCCGGGTCCATATCTAACCTCCGCATTGGCAACCTCACGCGTGCCTTATATCCTTGAGACCATACAAGGTTCTCAAAGGACAGGGCGCCTCAAAACGCCCTTAACAGCTGTTCCAATTGCAAAAACAATGGTCTCAGTCCATTCCTCAGGTCCATATCTAACCTCCGCATTAGAAACCTCACGCGTGCTTCATATCCTTGAGACCATAAAAGGTTCTCAAAGGACGGGGCGCCTCAAAACGCCTTTAAGGGTTCCTCCAATTGCAAAAATAATGGTTTCAATCGATTCCCCGGCTCCATATCTAACCTCCGCATTGGCAACCTCACGCGTGCCTTATATCATTGAGACCATAAAAGGTTCTCAAAGCACGGGGCGCCTCAAAACGCCTTTAAGGGATGCTCCAATTGCAAAAATAATGGTCTCAATCGATTCCCCGGGTCCATATCTAACCTCCGCATTGGCAACCTCACGCGTGCCTTATATCCTTGAAACCATAAAAGGTTCTCAAATAACGGGGCGCCTCAAAACGCCCTTAATGGCTGTTCCAATTGCAAAAACAATGGTCTCAGTCGATTCCTCAGGTCCATATCTAACCTCCGCATTAGAAACCTTACGCGTGCCTCATATCCTTGAGACCATAAATGGTTCTCAAAGACGTGCGCCTTAAAACGCCCTTAACGGCTGTTCCAATTGCAAAAACAATGGTCTCAGTCGATTGCTCAGGTGCATATCTAACCTCCGCATTGGCAAACTCACGCGTGCCTTATATCCTTGAGACCATAAAAGGCTATCCAAGGACGGGGTGCCTAAAAACGCCCTTAACGGCTGGTCCTATTGTAAAAACAATGGTCTCAATCGATTCCCCGGGTCCATATCTAACCTCCGCATTGGCAACCTCACGCGTGCCTTATATCTTTGGGACCATAAAAGGTTCTCAAAGGACGGGGCGCCTCAAAACGCCCTTAACAGCTGTTCCAATTGCAAAAACAATGGTCTCAGTCGATTCCTCAGGTCCATATCTAACCTCCGCATTAGAAACCTCACGCGTGCCTCATATCCTTGAGACCATAAAAGGTTCTCAAAGGACGGGGCGCCCCAAAACGCCTTTAAGGGTTGTTCGAATTACAAAAATAATGGTCTCAATCGATTCCCCGGGTCCATATCTAACCTCCGCATTAGCAACCTCACGCGTGCCTCATATCCTTGAGACCATAAAAGGTTTTCAAAGGACGGGGCGCCTCAAAACGCCTTTAAGGGTTGCTCCAATTGCAAATATAATGGTCTCAATCGCTTCCCCGGTCCATATCTAACCTCCGCATTGGCACCCTCACGCGTGCCTTATATCCTTGAGACCATAAAAGGTTCTCAAAGGACGGGGCGCCTCAAAACGCCCTTAACGGCTGTTCCAAATGCAAAAGTAATGGTCTCAGTCGATTGCTCAGGTCCATATCTAACCTCCACATTAGAAACCTCACGCGTGCCTCATATCCTTGAGACCATACAAGGTTCTCAAAGGACGGGGCGCCTCAAAACGCCTTTAAGGGTTGCTCCAATTGCAAAAATAATGGTCTCAATCGATTCCCCGGGTCCATATCTAACCTCCGCATTGGCAACCTCACGCGTGCCTTATATCCTTGAGACCATAAAAGGTTATCAAAGGACGGGGCGCCTCAAAACGCCTTTAAGGGTTGCTCCAATTGCAAAAATAATGGTCTCAATCCATTCCCCGGGTCCATATCTAACCTCCGCATTGGCACCCTCACGCGTGCCTTATATCCTTGAGACCATAAAAGGTTCTCAAAGGACGGGGCGCCTCAAAAAGCCCTTAACGGCTGTTCCAATTGCAAAAACAATGGTCTCAGTCGATTCTTCAGGTCCATATCTAACCTCCGCATTAGAAACCTCACGCGTGCCTCATATCCTTGAGACCATAAAAGGTTCTCAAAGGACGGGGCGCCTCAAAACGGCTTTAAGGGTTACTCCAATTGCACAAAATAATGGTCTCAATCGATTCCCCGGGTCTATATCTAACCTACGCAATGGAAACCTCACGCGTGCCTTATATCTTTATGACCATAAAAGGTTCTCAAAGGACGGGGCGCCTCAAAACGCCTTTAAGGGTTCCTCCAATTGCAAAAATAATGGTTTCAATCGATTCCCCGGGTCCATATCTAACCTCTGCATTGGCAACCTCACGCGTGCCTTATATCCTTGAGACCATACAAGGTTCTCAAAAGACAGGGCGCCTCAAAACGCCCTTAACAGCTGTTTCAATTGCAAAAACAATGGTCTCAGTCCATTCCTCAGGTCCATATCTAACCTCCGCATTAGAAACCTCACGCGTGCTTCATATCCTTGAGACCATAAAAGGTTCTCAAAGCACGGGGCGCCTCAAAACGCCTTTAAGGGATGCTCCAATTGCAAAAATAATGGTCTCAATCGATTCCCCGGGTCCATATCTAACCTCCGCATTGGCAACCTCATGCGTGCCTTATATCCTTTAAACCATAAAAGGTTCTCAAATAACGGGGCGCCTCAAAACGCCCGTAATGGCTGTTCCAATTGCAAAAACAATGGTCTCAATCGATTTCTCAGGTCCATATCTAACCTCCGCATTAGAAACCTTACGCGTGCCTCATATCCTTGAGACCATAAATGGTTCTCAAAGACGTGCGCCTTAAAACGCCCTTAACGGCTGTTCCAATTGCAAAACAATGGTCTCAGTCGATTGCTCAGGTGCATATCTAACCTCCGCATTAGAAACCTCACGCATGTCTGTTATCCTTGAGACCATAAAAGGTTATTAAAAAGGTTAGATATGGACCTGAAGAATCGACTGAGACCATTATTGGGGAAGCGATTGAGACCATTATTTTTGCAATTGGAGCAACCCTTAAAGGCGTTTTGAGGCGCCCCGTCCTTTGAGAACCTTTTATGGTCTCAAGGATATGGGGCACGCGTGAGGTTTCTAATGCGGAGGTTAGATATGGACCTAAGGAATTGACTGAGACCATTACTTTTGCATTTGGAACAGCCGTTAAGGGCGTTTTGAAGCGCCCCGTCCTTTGAGAACCTTTTATGGTCTCAAGGATATGAGGCACGCGTGAGGTTTCTAATGCGGAGGATATGGACCTGAAGAATCGACTGAGACCATTGTTTTTGCAATTGGAACAGCCGTTAAGGGCTTTTTGAGGCGCCCCTTCCTTTGAGAACCTTTTATGGTCTCAAGGATATAAGGCACGCGTGAGGGTACCAATGCGGAGGTTAGATATGGACCCGGGGAAGCGATTGAGACCATTATATTTGCAATTGGAGCAACCCTTAAAGGCGTTTTGAGGCGTCCCGTCCTTTGATAACCTTTTATGGTCTCAAGGATATGGGACACGCGTGAGGTTTCTAATGCGGAGGTTAGATATGGACCTGAGGAATCGACTGAGACCATTGTTTTTGCAATTGGAACAACCGTTAAGGGCGTTTTGAGGCGCCCCGTCTTTGAGAACCTTTTATGGTCTCAAGGATATAAGGCACGCGTGAGGTTGCCAATGAGGAGGTTAGATATGGACCCGGAGAATCGATTGAGACCATTATTTTTGTAATTGGAGCAACCCTTAAAGGCGTTTTGGGGCGCCCCGTCCTTTGAGAACCTTTCATGGTCTCAAGGATATGGGGCACGCGTGAGGTTTCTAATGCGGATGTTAGATATGGACCTGAGGAATCGACTGAGACCATTACTTTTGCATTTGGAACAGCCGTTAAGGGCGTTTTGTGGCGCCCCGTCCTTTGAGAACCTTTTATGGTCTCAAGGATATAAGGCACGCGTGAGGTTTTTAATGCGGAGGTTAGATATGGACCTGAAGAATCGACTGAGACCATTGTTTTTGCAATTGGATCAGCCGTTAAGGGCTTTTTGAGGCGCCCCGTCCTTTGAGAACCTTTTATGGTCTCAAGGATATAAGGCACGCGTGAGGGTGCCAATGCGGGGGTTAGATATGGACCCGGGGAAGCGATTGAGACCATTATTTTTGCAATTGGAGCAACCCTTAAAGGCGTTTTGAGGCGCCCCGTCCTTTGAGAATCTTTTATGGTCTCAAGGATATGGGACACGCGTGAGGTTTCTAATGCGGAGGTTAGATATGGACCTAAGGAATTGACTGAGACCATTACTTTTGCATTTGGAACAGCCGTTAAGGGCGTTTTGAGGCGCCCCGTCCTTTGATAACCTTTTATGGTCTCAAGGATATGAGGCACGCGTGAGGTTTCTAATGCGGAGGATATGGACCTGAAGAATCGACTGAGACCATTGTTTTTGCAATTGGAATAGCCGTTAAGGGCTTTTTGAGGCGCCCCGTCCTTTGAGAACCTTTTATGGTCTCAAGGATATAAGGCACGCGTGAGGGTGCCAATGCGGAGGTTAGATATGGACCCGGGGAAGCGATTGAGACCATTATATTTGCAATTGGAGCAACCCTTAAAGGCGTTTTGAGGCGCCCCGTCCTTTGCGAACCTTTTATGGTCTCAAGGATATGGGGCACGCGTGAGGTTTCTAATGCGGAGGTTAGATATGGACCTGAGGAATCGACTGAGACCACTGTTTTTGCAATTGGAACAACCGTTAAGGGCGTTTTGAGGCGCCCCGTCCTTTGATAACCTTTTATGGTCTCAAGGATATGAGGCACGCGTGAGATTTCTAATGTGGAGGTTAGATATGGACCTGAGGAATCGACTGAGACCATTGTTTTTGCAATTGGAACAGCCGTTAAGGGCGTTTTGAGGCGCCCCGTCCTTTGAGAACCTTTTATGGTCTCAAGGATATGAGGCACGCGTGAGGTTTCTAATGCGGAGGTTAGATATGGACCCGGGGAATGGATTGAGACCATTATGTCTGCAATTGGAGCAACCCTTAAAGGCGTTTTGATCCGCCCCGTCCTTTGAGAACCTTTTATGGTCTCAAGGATGTGGGGAACGCGTGAGGTTTCTAATGCGGAGGTTAGATATGGACCTGAGGAATCGACTGAGACCATTACTTTTGCATTTGGAACAGCCGTTAAGGGCGTTTTGAGCCGCCCCGTCCTTTGAGAACCTTTTATGGTCTCAAGGATATGAGGAACGCGTGAGGTTTCTAATGCGGAGGTTAGATATGGACCTGAAGAATCGACAGAGACCATTATTTTTGCAATTGGAGCAACCGTTAAAGGCGTTTTGAGGCGCCCCGTCCTTTGATAACCTTTTATGGTCTCAATGATATGAGGCACGCGTGAGGTTTCTAATGCGGAGGTTAGATATGGACCTGAGAAATCGACTGAGACCATTGTTTTTGCAATTGGAACAGCCGTTAAGGGCGTTTTGAGGCGCCCCGTCCTTTGAGAACCTTTTATGGTCTCAAGGATATGAGGCACGCGTGAGGTTTCTAATGCGGAGGTTAGATATGGACCCGGGGAATCGATTGAGACCATTATTTTTGCAATTGGAGCAACCCTTAAAGGCGTTTTGAGGCGCCCCGTCCTTTGAGAACCTTTTATGGTCTCAAGGATATGAGGCACGCGTGAGGTTTCTAATGCGGAGGTTAGATATGGACCTGAGAAATCGACTGAGACCATTGTTTTTGCAATTGGAACAGCCGTTAAGGGCGTTTTGAGGCGTCCCGTCCTTTGAGAACCTTTTATGGTCTCAAGGATATGAAGCACGCGTGAGGTTTCTAATGCGGAGGTTAGATATGGACCCGGGGAATCGATTGAGACCATTATGTTTGCAATTGGAGCAACCCTTAAAGGCGTTTTGAGGCGCCCCGTCCTTTGAGAACCTTTTATGGTCTCAAGGATATGAGTCACGCGTGAGGTTCTAATGCGGAGGTTATATATGGACCTGAGGAATCGACTGAGACCATTGTTTTTTTGCAATTGGAACAGCCGTTAAGGGCGTTTTGAGGCGCCCCGTCCTTTGACCTTGAAAATGACCTTGAAGATGACCTTGAATGTCAAAATAAATGTTATTTTCGTGATCAGCGTGCCCCAATTGACCTGTTACCAGATTTTGGAGCGAATCGCTACTCGACGCTGAATTCGAATCCGAATCCGACGCTAACTTCACGGACATCAAATTTGGCAGACAACTAGAGCTCTCCTCCGGGGCTCTCCGGCTGGCTCTCCGGGGCTGAGTCGTTCCCGAGAAGTCTCTATGGCCTACGTTCATCAATTTAGTTCGACTTGCACATTCACATTCGCGTGACACATTCACGGTACCCGTGGTACACACTGATCATAATGAAATGTGGCAGACCAACAGAGCTATTCCTCCTCTCTCAGAAAATATATGTGTGTATTTGTGACATTCAAAATCATAGGAGATATCGGAGGTTATAGTTCACGGTCATAGGGGTTATCTGAGGTCATGAAAATGGCGGACCCCGTCGATTTCGATGAAAGTTTGTACAATCATAGTACAAAATAGGCTCAATGCAAAAATATTATCCTCCAGTTATGACATTCAAAATGGCGTCCAAAAAAATGACATTCATAGTTCAAGGTCAAATCGGCTGACCCCGTTGATTTTTACCAAATTTGGCAGACAACTAGAGCTCTTCTTCCTCTTTCAGAAATAATATGTGTCTATCTGTGACGTTCAAAAATAGAAGAGATATGGGTGATCAAAGCTTGTGGTTATTGTGGGCAAAAACGGTCATTAAGATGGCGGTCCCCTCGGATTGCGTTGAGAATCGGCACAAACATTAACCTTAGGAAGCAACACAATGTCACCAAATGGTTATTCGTGGCATTTTCAAATAAAGCCTTCAGGGCGTCCACGCTTTGAAAATAGCACCTCTCCACGTGTTAACATGTGATCATTCAGAGCCATAGCAACTATAGCAGGACTCCACCGATCGATTCAAAACTTGGCATATCTACGCAGGAGGCATGTATACAGATTTTAAGAAAGTGATAAGTTGTGACATTCAAAGCCAGTCACACCACATGACATGGAAATATGTTCAAAATGTGAAATCGATAGAAAATTACGAAAATCCTCTCTCAGCAGTAATTAACGCGATTGCACAGCGCAAAAACGTGCATGCTACATAAACGTGCGTCCGTGTATTCCAATGATGGGTCTTTTGGCCTATAAATATTTATTAGATTGCCTACAAAGGCAAAAATGCATATTCGCGAATGTCCATTTTGATATTCGGCACATACGCGGTCCCCTCGGATTGCGTCGATAATCGGCACAAACATTGACCTTAGGCAGCTCCACAATGTCACCAAATGGCTATTCGTGACATTTTCAATTAAAGCCTCCAGGGGCGTCCACACTTTGAAAATGGCACCTCTCCACGTGTTAACATGTGATCATTCAGAGACATAGAAACTATAGCAGGACTCCACCGATCAGTTCATAACTTGGCATATATATGCAGGAGGAATGTATACAGATTTTGAGAAAGTGATTAGTTGTGACATTCAAAGCCAGTCACACCACATGACCTGGAAATATGTTCAAAATGCGAAATCGATAGAAAATTGCGAAAATCCTCTCTCTGCGGTGATTTACGCGATTGCACAAAAACAAATTGTGCATGTGACACGAACGTGCGTCCGTGTATTCCAATGACGTGTCTTTTGACCTAAAAATATTTACTAGCTCGCCTACAAAGGCAATAATGCATATTCGCGAATGTCCATTTTGATATTCGGCACATGTGCGGTCCCCTCGGATTGCGTCTATAAGCGGCACAAACATTGACCTTAGGCAGCTCTACAATGTCACCAAATGGCTATTCGTAACATTTTCAAATAAAGCCTCCAGGGGCGTCCACACTTTGAAAATGGCACCTCTCCACGTGTCAACATGTGATCATTCAGAGACATAGATATTATAGCAGGACTCCACCGATCAATTCAGAACTTGGCTCCACCCGACACCCACGGTGAATGCCCCGCTCCACCCGACACCTACGGTGAGTGCCTCACTCCATCCGACACCCACGGTGAGTGCCCCGCTCCATCCGACACCCACGGTGAGTGCCCCGCACCACCCGACACCCACGGTGAGTGCCCCGCTCCATCCGACACTCACGGTGAGTGCCCCGCTGCATCCGACACCCACGGTGAGTGCCCGCTCCGTCCGGCACCCACGGTGAGTGCCCCGCTCCATCCGACACCCACGGTGCATGCCCCGCTCCATCCGACACCCACGGTGAGTGCCCCGCTCCACCTGACACCACGGTGAGTGTCCCGCTCCATCCGACACCCACGGTGAGTGCCCCGCTCCACCCACGGTGCATGCCCCTCTCCACCCGACACCCACGGTGAGTGCCCCGCTCCATCCGACACCCACGTTGAGTGCCCCGCTCCATCCGACGCCCACGGTGAGTGCCCCGCTCCATCCGACACCCACGGTGAGTGCCCCGCTCCACCCGACACCTACGGTGAGTGCCCCGCTCCATCCGACACCCACGATGAGTGCCCGCTCCATCCGACACCCACGGTGAATGCCTTGCTCCATCCGACACACACGGTGTCGGGTGGAGCGGGGCACTCACCGTGGGTGTCAGATGGAGCGGGATACTCACCGTGGGTGTCGGATGGAGCGAGGCACTCACCGTGGGTGGCGGGTGGAGCGGGGCATTCACCGTGGGTGGAGCGGGGCACTCACCGTGGGTGTCGGATGGAGCGGGGCATTCACTGTGGGTGTCAGATGGAGCGGGGAATTCACAGTGGGTGTCGGGTGGTGCTGGGTACTCACCGTGGGTGTCGGATGGAGCGGGACACTCACCGTGGGTGTTGGATGGAGCGGGGTGCTCACCGTGGGTGTCGGATGGAGCGGGGCACTCACCGTGGGTGTCGGGTGGAGAGGGGCATGCAGTGTTGGTGTAGCGGGGCACTCACCGTGGGTGTCGGATGGAGCGGGCACTCACCGTGGGTGTCGGATGGAGCGAGGTACTCACCGTGGGTGTCGGATGGAGCGGGGCACTCACCGTGGGTGTCGGATGGAGCGGGGCACTCACCGTGGGTGTCGGGAGGAGCGGGGCCCTCACCGTGGGTGTCGGGTGGAGTGGGGCATTCATCACCGTGGGTGTCGGGTGGAGCCAAGTTCTGAATCGATCGGTGGAGTCCTGCTATAGTTTCTGTCTCTGAATGATCACATGTTAACACGTGGAGAGGTGCCATTTTCAAAGTGTGGACGCCCCTGGAGGCTCTATTTGAAAATGTCACGAATAGCCATTTGATGACATTATGGAGCTGCCTAAGGTCAATGTTTGTGTAAATTCTCGACGCAATCCGACGGAACCGCGAATGTGCCGAATATCAAAATGGACATTCGCGAATATGCATGTTTGCCTTTGTAGGCGAGCTAATAAATATTTATAGGCCAAAAGACACGTCATTGGAATACACGGACGCACGTTCGTGTCACATGCACAATTTTCCCCTGTGCAATCGCGTAAATCACCGCTGATAGAGGATTTTCGCAATTTTCTATCGATTTCACATTTTGAACATATTTCCAGGTCATGTGGTGTGACTGGCTTTGAATGTCACAACTAATCACTTTCTCAAAATCTGTATACATGCCTCCTGCATATATATGCCAAGTTTTGAATTTATAGGTGGAGTTCTGCTATAGTTTCTATGGCTCTGAATGATCACATGTTAACACGTTGAGAGGTGCCATTTTCAAAGTGTGGACGCCCCTGGAGGCTTTATTTGAAAATGTCACGAATAGCCATTTGGTGACATTGTGGAGCTACCTAAGATCAATGTTTGTGCCGATTTTCGACGCAATCCGAGGGGACCGCCATCTTAATGACCGTTTTTGCCCACAATGACCGCAAGCTTTGATCACCCATATCTCTTCTATTTTTGAACGTCACAGATAGACACATATATTTTCTGAAAGAGGAAGAAGAGCTCTAGTTGTCTGCCAAATTTGGTAAAAATCAACGGGGTCCGCCGATTTGACCTTGAACTATGAATGTCATTTTTGGACGCCATTTTGAATGTCATAACTGGAGGATAATATTTTGAATTAAGCCTAATTTGTACTATGATTGTACAAATTGTAATCGAAATCGACGGGGTCCGCCATTTTCATGACCTCAGATAACCCCTATGACCTTGAACTGTAACTGCCGATATCTCCTATGATTTTGAATGTCACAAATACACACATATATTTTCTGAGAGAGGAGGAATAGCTCTGTTAGTCTGCCAAATTTAATTATGATCAGTGTGTGCCGCGGGTACCGTGAATGTGTGACGCGAATGTGAATGTGCACGTCGAACTATATTGATGAACGTGAGATACGTATCGGCAGTTACAGTTCAAGGTCATGGCGGTTATCTGAGGTCATGCAAATGGCGGACCTCGTCGATTTCGATGAAAATGTGTACAATCATAGTACAAAATAGGCTCAATTCAAAAATAATATCCTCCAGTTATGACATTCAAAATGGCGTCCAAAAATGACATTCATAGTTCAAGGTCAAATCGGCGGACCCCGTTCATTTTTACCAAATTTGGCAGCCAACTAGAGCTCTTCTGACTTCTTCCTCTTTCAGAAAATATATGTGTCTATCTGTGACGTTCAAAAATAGAAGAGATATGGGTGATCAAAGCTTGCGGTCATTGTGGGCAAAAACGGTCATTTAGATGGCGGTCCCCTCGGATTGCGTTGAGAATCGGCAAAAACATTGACCTTAGGAAGCTCCACAATGTCACCAAATGGCTATTCGTGACATTTTCAAATAAAGCCTCCAGGGGCGTCCACACTTCGAAAAGGCACCTCTCCACGTGTTAACATGTGATCATTCAGAGACATAAAAACTATAGCAGGACTCCACCGATCAGTTCATAACTTGGCATATATACGCAGGAGGCATGTATACAGATTTTGAGAAAGTGATTAGTTGTAACATTCAAAGCCAGTCACACCACATGACATGGAAATATGTAAAAAATGTGAAATCGATCGAAAATTGCGAAAATCCAATCTCAGCGGTGATTAACGCGATTGCACAGCGCAAAAACGTGCATGTTACACAAACGTGCGTCCGTGTATTCCAATGACGGGTCTTTTGGCCTATACATATTTATTAGCTTGCCTACAAAGGCAAAAATGTATATTCGCGAATGTCCATTTGTATTTTCGGCACATACGCGGTCCCCTCGGATTGCGTCGATAATCGGCAAAAACATTCACCTTAGGCAGCTCCACAATGTCACCAAATGGCTATTCATGACATTTTCAAATCAAGCCTCCAGGGGCGTCCACACTTTGAAAATGGCACCTCTCCACGTGTTAACATGTGATCATTCAGAGACATAGAAACTATAGCAGCACTCCACCGATCAATTCAGAACTTGGCATATATACGCGGGAGGCATGTATACAGATTTTGAGAAAGTGATTAGTTGTGACATTCAAAGCCAGTCACACCACATGACATGGAAATATGTTCAAAATGTAAAATCGATAGAAAATTGCGAAAATCCTCTCTCAGCGGTGATTAACGCGATTGCACAGCGAAAAAATGTTCATGTTACATAAACGTGCGTCCGTGTATTCCAATGACGGGTCTTTTTGCCTATAAATATTTATTAGATTGCCTACAAAGGCAAAAATACATATTCGCGAATGTCCATTTTGATATTCGGCACATTCGCGGTCCCCTCGGTTTGCGTCAAAAATTGGCACAAACATTGATCTTAGGCAGCTCCACAATGTCACCAAATGGCTATTCGTAACATTTTCAAATAAAGCCTCCAGGGGCGTCCACACTTTGAAAATGGCACCTCTCCACGTGTTAACATGTGATCATTCAGAGCCATAGAAACTATAGCAGGACTCCACCTATAAATTCAAAACTTGGCATATATATGCAGCAGGCATGTATACAGATTTTGAGAAAGTGATTAGTTGTGACATTCAAAGCCAGTCACACCACATTACCTGGAAATATGTTCAAAATCTGAAATCGATAGAAAATTGCGAAAATCCTCTCTCAGCGGTGATTTACGCGATTGCACAAACAAAAATTGTGCATGTGACACGAACGTGCGTATTCCAATGACGTGTCTTTTGACCTAAAAATATTTACTAGCTCGCCTACAAAGACAAAAATGCATATTCGCGAATGTCCATTTTGATATTCGGCACATTCGCGGTCCCCTCGGATTGCGTTGAGAATCGGCAAAAACATTGACCTTAGGAAGCTCCACAATGTCACCAAATGGTTTTTCGTGACATTTTCAATTAAAGCCTCCAGGGGCGTCCACACTTTGAAAAGGCACCTCTCCACGTGTTAACATGAGATCATTCAGAGACATAGAAACTATAGCAGGACTCCACCGACCAATTCACAACTTGGCATATATACGCAGCAGGCATGTATACAGATTGTGAGAAAGTGATTAGTTGTGACATTCAAAGCCAGTCACACCACATGACCTGGAAATATGTTCAAAATGTGAAATCGATAGAGAATTGCGAAAATCCTCTTTCAGCGGTGATTAACGCGGTTGCACAGCGCCAAATTGTGCATGTTACACACACGTGCGTCCGTGGATTCCAATGATGGGTTGTTTGGCCTATACATATTTATTAGCTCGCCTACAAAGGCAAAAATGCATATTCGCGAATGTACATTTTGATATTCGGCACATTCGCGGTGCCCTCGGATTGCGTCGATAATCGGCACAAACATTGACCTTAGGAAGCTCCATAATGTCACCAAATGGCTATTCGTGACATTTTCAAATAAAGCCTCCAGGGGCGTCCACACTTTGAAAATGGCACCTCTCCACGTGTTAACATGTGATCATTCAGAGACATAGAAACTATAGCAGGACTCCACCGATCAATTCACAACTTGGCTCCACCCGACACCCACGGTGAATGCCCCGCTCCACCCGACACCCACGGTGAGTGCTCCGCTCCATCCGACACCCACGGCCCCGCTCCATCCGACACCCACGGTGAATGCCCCGCTCCACCCGACACCCACGGTGAGTGCCCCGCTCCATCCGGCACCCACGGTGAGTGCCCCGCACCACCCGACACCCACGGTGAGTGCCCCACTCCATCCGACACCCACGGTGAGTGCCCTGCTCCATCCGACACCCACGGTAAGTGCCCGCTCCATCCGATACCCACGGCGAGTGCCCCGCTCCACCTGACACCCACGGTGAGTGCCCCGCTCCATCGGACAACCACGGTGAGTGCCCCGCTCCACTCGACACCCACGATGTGTGCTCGCTCCATCCGACACCCACGGTGAGTGCCCCGCTCCATCCGACACCCACGGTGAGTGCCCCGCTCCATCCTCGGTGAATGCCCCTCTCCACCCGACACCCACGGTGAGTGCCCCGCTCCATCCGACACCCACGGTGAGTGCCCCGCTCCACCCGACACCCACGATGGGTGCCCGCTCCATCCGACACCCACGGTGAGTGCCCCGCTCCATCCGACACCCACGGTGAGTGCCCCGCTCCACCCGACACCCACGATGGGTGCCCGCTCCATCCGACACCCACGGTGAGTGCCCCGCTCCATCCGACACCCACGGTGAGTGCCCCGAGCATTGAAATCTCCCCCACCGATAGGGGGAGATTTCAATGCTGTGCCTAATTGATTTGAGCAAATGTTTTGACGTCATTGACCACAAAATTCTTCTTCAAAAACTGTGTTTGTACGGCATTGAAGCCTCCTGGTTCGCCGCCTATCTTCAGGGACACACCCAGAGTGTGTCACTGACTGATGGGTCCGGTTGCGGGGTGCTGTCACGGCCGCTCGCCAACAACATGGGTGTATTTCAAGGCTCTTCATTAGGCCCACTTCTGTTCACAATTTTCTCAAATGACCTGTCATTGTACTCAGAGGGAGCACTTGTCTTCCAATACGCCGATGATACCCAGGTGTTGGTGAGCGGGCCGAAAGATGACCTCAGGGGACTCACCTCGCGCATGGAAGGTTCGCTGGCTTCGCTGAGCAGTTGGTTCCGCTCGCATGCTCTCAAGGTTAACGCAAACAAAACTCAACTCATCATTTTTGGCAGCCTCCAGAATTTACGCTCTCTCCCAGATATTAAAGTAAGCTTCTGCGGGGTAGTCTTGCAGCCGCGAACGGAGGTGAGGAACCTGGGAGTCGTCTTTGACAGCGCCCTGTCCTGGGATCCACACGTGTCCGAGCTGAGCCGGCAATGCATGGGCGTGCTGATCGGCCTATCTCATTGCCGTCATTATTTTCCCGACGGCGTCATCAAAATTATTGTAACAGCGTTGGTGCTCGCGCGGATCAGCTACTTACTGCCTTACAGTCTATGGGAATGGCACCCAGAAAAATTTCGACAGGATTCAAAAGATATTGAACTTTGCTGCCAGAGTCATCTTTGGACGACGTAAATTCGATCATGTGGCTGATCTGCGTGAGAAACTCCGCTGGATGGCGCCCCGACAGATGGCAGAGGCTCGCACGCTTGCCTTGACCCACAAGGTACTGCGGCAGGGCGCGCCTGATTCGCTCGCGAGCTTGTTTGTCCGGTGTCGTGACGCACGAGAGAGGACCACCCGGCAGGACAGACTCCTGCGTCTCCCCAGACCGAGAACCGAGGCTGGGAAACGACGATTTGCCTATCATGCTCCAGCGTTGTACAACGCACTGCCTGCCGGTGTCACCGAAATGACACAGAGATTCTTTGTTCGTGCTGTGGAGGCACATCTGACAACCGCTGGCGATACAGGACGTCGCTGAATGTGTTTGTGTGTGTGTGTACGTGTGTGTGTTTGTGGCATATGTCTCGTGTTTTGGACCTGCATGTTTCTATTCCTGTACCGTTTGACTCGGGGTGGTAATAGCCACGACTTATTGTGGATAACCCCACGATCGTAATACAATACAATACAATACACGGTGAGTGCCCCGCTCCATCCGACACCCACGGTGAGTGCCCCGCTCCATCCGACACCCACGGTGAGTGCCCCGCTCCATCCGACACCCGCGGTGAGTGCCCCGCTTCATCCACGGTGAATGCCCCTCTCCACCCGACACACACGGTGAGTGCCCCGCTCCATCCGATACCCACGGTGAGTGCCCCGCTCCATCCGACACCTACGGTGAGTGCCCGCTCCATCCGATACCCACGGTGAGTGCCCCGCTCCATCCGACACCCACGGTGAGTGCCCTGCTCCATCCGACACCCACGGTGAGTACCTCGCCCCATCCGACACCCACGGTGAGTGTCCCGCTCCATCCGACACCCACTGTGAGTGCCCCGCTGCATACGACACCCACGGTGAGTTCCCCGCTCCACCCGACACCCACGGTGAATGCCTCGCTCCATCCGACACCCACGGTGAGTGCCCCGCTCCACCCACAATGAATGCCCCGCTCCACCCGACACCCACGGTGAGGGCCCGCTCCACCCGACACCCACGGTGAATGCCCCGCTCCATCCGACACCCACGGTGAGTGCCCCGCTCCATCCACGGTGAATGCCCCTCTCCACCCGACACCCACGGTGAGTGCCCCGCTCCATCCGACACCTACGGTGAATGCCCCGCTCCACCCGACACCCACGGTGAGTGCCCCGCTCCACCCACGGTGAATGCCCCGCTCCACCCGACACCCACGGTGAATGCCCCGCTCCACCCGACACCCACGGTGAGGGCCCCGCTCCACCCGACACCCACGGTGAATGCCCCGCTCCACCCGACACCCACGGTGAGTGCCCCGCTCCATCCACGGTGAATGCCCCTCTCCACCCGACACCCACGGTGAGTGCCCCGCTCCATCCGACACCCACGGTGAATGCCCCGCTGCACCCGACACCCACGGTGAGTGCCCCGCTCCACCCACGGTGAATGCCCCCGCTCCACCCGACACCCACGGTGAATTCCCCGCTCCACCAGACACCCACGGTGAGGGCCCCGCTCCATCCGACACCCACGGTGAGTGCCCCGCTCCATCCACGGTGAGTGCCCCGCTCCATCCGACACCCACGTTGAGTGCCCTGCTCCATCCGACACCCATGGTGAGTACCTCGCTCCATCCGACACCCACGGTGAGTGTCTCGCGCCATCCGACACCCACGGTGAGTGCCCCGCTCCATCCGACACCCGCGGTGAGTGCCCCGCTCCATCCGACACCCACGGTGAGTGCCCCGCTCCATCCGAAACCCGCGGTGAGTGCCCCGCTCCATCCACGGTGAATGCCCCTCTCCACCCGACACCCACGGTGAGTGCCCCGCTCCATCCGACACCCACGGTGAATGCACCGCTCCACCCGACACCCACCCACGGTGAGTGCCCCGCTCCACCCGACACCCACAGTGAATGCCTCGCTGCATCCGACACCCACGGTGAGTGCCCCGCTCCACCCACGGTGAATTCCCCGCACCACCCGACACCCACGGTGAATGCCCCGCTCCACCCGACACCCACGGTGAGGGCCCCGCTCCACCCGACACCCACGGTGAATGCCCCGCTCTATCCGACACCCACGGTGAGTGCCCCTCTCCATCCACGGTGAATGCCCTCTCCACCCGACACCCACGGTGAGTGCCCCGCTCCATCCGACACCCACGGTGAATGCCCCGCTCCACCCGACACCCACGGTGAGTGCCCCGCTCCATCCGACACCCACGGTGAGTGCCCCGCTCCATCCGACACCCACGGTGAGTACCTCGCTCCATCCGACACCCACGGCAAGTGTCCCGCTCCATCCGACACCCATGGTGAGTGCCCCGCTCCATCCGACACCCGCGGTGAGTGCCCCGCTCCATCCACGGTGAATGCCCCTCTCCACCCGACACCCACGGTGAGTGCCCCGCTCCATCCGACACCCACGGTGAGTGCCCTGCTCCATCCGACACCCACGGTGAGTGCCCGCTCCATCCGACACCCACGGTGAGTGCCCCGCTCCATCCGACACCCACGGCGAGTACCTCGCTCCATCCGACACCCACGGTGTGTACCTCGCTCCATCCGACACCCACGGTGAGTGCCCGCTCCACCCGACACCCACGGTGAATGCCTCGCTCCATCCGACACCCACGGTGAGTATCCCGCTCCACCCACGGTGCTCCACCCGCTCCACCCGCTCCACCCGACACCCGCTCCACCCGACACCCACTGTGAATGCCTCTCTCCACCCGACACCCACGGTGAGTGCCCCGCTCCATCCGACACCCTCGGTGAGTACCTTGCTCCATCCGACACCCACGGTGAGTGTCCCGCTCCATCCGACACCCACGGTGAGTGCCCCGCTCCATCCGACACCCGCGGTGAGTGCTCCGCTCCATCCACGGTGAATGCCCCTCTCCACCCGACATCCACGGTGAGTGCCCCGCTCCATCCGACACACACGGTGAGTGCCCCGCTCCATCTGACACCCACGGTGAGTGCCCGCTCCATCCGACACCCACGGTTAGTGCCCCGCTCCATCCGACACCCACGGTGAGTGCCCCGCTCCATCCGACATCCACGGTGAGTACCTCGCTCCATCCGACACCCACGGTGAGTGTCCCGCCCCATCCGACACCCACGGTGAGTGCCCGCTCCACCCGACACCCACGATGGGTGCCCGCTCCATCCGACACCCACGGTGAGTGCCCCGCTCCATCCGACACCCACGGTGAGTGCCCCGCTCCATCCGACACCCACGGTGAGTACCTCGCTCCATCCGAAACCCACGGTGAGTGCCCGCTCCATCCGATACCCGCGGTGAGTGCCCCGCTCCATCCACGGTGAATGCCCCTCTCCACCCGACACTCACGGTGAGTGCCCCGCTCCATCCGACACCCACGGTGAATGCCCCGCTCCACCCGACACCCACGGTGAGTGCCCCGCTCCACCCGACACCCACGGCGAATGCCTCGCTCCATCCGACACCCACGGTGAGTGCCCCGCTCCACCCACGGTGAATGACCCGCTCCACCCGACACCCACGTTGAATGCCCCGCTCCACCCGACACCCACGGTGAGTGCCCCGCTCCACCCGACACCCACGGTGAGTGCCCCGCTCCACCCGACACCCACGGTGAGGGGCCCGCTCCACCCGACACCCACGGCGAATGCCTCTCTCCACCCGACACCCACGGTGAGTGCCCCGCTCCATCCGACACCCTCGGTAAGTACCCCGCTCCATCCGACACCCACGATGAGTACCTCGCTCCATCCGACACCCACGGTGAGTGTCCCGCTCCATCCGACACCCACGGTGAGTACCCCGCTCCATCCGACACCCACGGTGAGTGCCCCGCTCCATCCACGGTGAATGCCCCTCTCCACCCGACACCCACGGTGAGTACCCCGCTCCATCCGACACCCACGGTGAGTGCCCCGCTCAATCTGACACCCACGGTGAGTGCCCGATCCATACGACACCCACGGTGTGTGCCCCGCTCCATCTGACACCCACGGTGAGTGCCCCGCTCCACCCGACACCCACGGTGAGGGGCCCGCTCCACCCGACACCCACAGTGAATGCCTCGCTCCATCCGACACCCACGGTGAGTGCCCCGCTCCACCCACGGTGAATGCCCCGCACCACCTGACACCCACGGTGAATGCCCCGCTCCACCTGACACCCACGGTGAGGGCCCCGCTCCACCAGACACCCACGGTGAATGCCCCGCTCTATCCGACACCCACGGTGAGTGCCCCTCTCCATCCACGGTGAGGGGCACTCACCGTGGGCACTCACCGAGGGGCACTCACCATGCCCTCTCCACCCGACACCCACGGTGAGTGCCCCGCTCCATCCGACACCCACGGTGAATGCCCCGCTCCACCCGACACCCACGGTGAGTGCCCCGCTCCACCCGACACCCACGGTGAGTGCCCCGCTCCATCCGACACCCGCGGTGAGTGCCCCGCTCCATCCACGGTGAATGCCCCTCTCCACCCGATACCGACGGTGAGTGCCCGCTCCATCCGACACCCACGGTGAATGCCCCTCTCCACCCGACACCCACGGTGAGTGCCCCCGCTCCACCCGACACCCACGGTGAATGCCTCGCTCCATCCGACACCCACGGTGAGTGTCCCGCTCCACCCACGGTGAATGCCCCGCTCCACCCGACACCCACGGTGAATGCCCCTCTCCACCCGACACCCACGGTGAGTGCCCCGCTCCATCCGACACCCACGGTGAGTACCTCGCCCCATCCGACACCCACGGTGAGTGTCCCGCTCCATCCGACACCCACGGTGATTGCCCCGCAACACCCGACACCCACTGTGAATGCCCCGCTCCATCTGACACCCACGGTGAATGCCCCGCTCCATCCGACACCCACTGTGAATGCCCCGCTCCATCCGACACCCGCGGTGAATGCCCTGCTCCACCCGACACCCACGGTGAGTGCCCCGCTCCACCCGACACCCACGGTGAGTGCCCCGCTCCACCCGACACCCACGGTGAGTGTCGCGCTCCATCCAACACCCACGGTGAGTGCCCCGCTCCACCCGACACCCACGGTGAATGCCCCTCTCCACCCGACACCCACGGTGAGTGCCCCACTCCATCCGCACCCACGGTGAGTACCTCGCCCCATATGACACCCACCGTGAGTGTCCCGCTCCATCCGACACCCACGGTGATTGCCCCGCAACACCCGACACCCACTGTAAATGCCCCGCTCCATCTGACACCCACGGTGAATGCCCCGCTCCATCCGACACCCACTGTGAATGCCCCGCTCCATCCGACACCCGCGGTGAATGCCCTGCTCCACCCGACACCCACGGTGAGTGCCCCGCTCCACCCGACACCCACGGTGAGTGCCCCGCTCCACCCGACACCCACGGTGAGTGTCGCGCTCCATCCGACACCCACGGTGAGTGCTCCGCTCCACCCGACACCCACGGTGAATGCCCCTCTCCACCCGACACCCACGGTGAGTGCCCCGCTCCATCCGCACACACGGTGAGTACCTCGCCCCATCCGATACCCACGGTGAGTGTCCCGCTCCATCCGACACCCACGGTGATTGCCCCGCAACACCCGACACCCACTGTGAATGCCCCGCTCCATCTGTCACCCATGGTGAATGCCCCGCTCCATCCGACACCCACTGTGAATGCCCCGCTCCATCCGACACCCGCGGTGAATGCCCTGCTCCACCCGACACCGTGGGTGTCGGATGGAGCGGGGCACTGACCGTGGGTGTCGGATGGAAAGCTCACTGCGCGTGCTGAAACAGAACACTTTGGTGTCGCTGTCAGCTCAGATTTACGTGGTACTCCCCACGTACACCATCGTGTCAGGCGTGCGCGTGGAGCTTTTTAGGGCTTAACCCCTGTTGGAATTCTTAGTAAATACTTGTCAGCTTTAGATAAAGCTTTCCTTTGGCGCACTATCGTGGTCCCAGCCCTCATATTTGGATGTGTAGTCACTCCTTTGCGGTCCGCCGATGTCGATGAGCTCGAAACCTTCCAATCACGTCACATCAAAGCAGCCCTCGGGCTTCCGCCGTTTGCGCATCATTCTGCTTTTATGACCGCCCTTAACGTGCCGAGAGTGCAGGAGTTACTCAGAAGTTTCATTCTGCGTGGCTTGGCCCATTTGTTTCACTCCGAGCACCGACTCAGGCAGATCATGATTCGTGGCCTTGCCGTGCTCGCCACCACACACTCGGAGCTAGAGGGTTCTTTCCTCGGTCTAGCTCACATCCTTGGAAATAACACGTTTGAAATTACAATGGAGGCAGCATCCGGTAGCATTGATGTGGATCTAATTCGCGAGCCCACCGTATCTGATGGAACTGTTGATGCGATCCGATTCCTACTTGATAGCACGTGCCCATCATCTCGTAAAATTATCCGACTCATGACGGTCATGAATGACTCATGACGGTGACGAATGACTCATGACACATGACTCACATTTGTGATGCTTCTGTTGTAGTGCTCTGTAGCTCGTTATATGTATAGTGCCTCATGGGAGCGTCTGCGCATAGCATTTATAACTGAGTGCATATTTGTGAAGGTTAGAATGTGAATGGTGCTTCGCCGCAAACTGATACCGCAATGGGCTTTGCAACACCGATTTTTAGGACGGTGCCATTGAGTGATTAACTGATTGGGGTCTCGGGTTGTTTTTGTCGCCTTACTATATATGTATGTGTGACGCACAATACAAATGATGATGATGATGATATACATGTTACAATGCGAACTCGGCCCGTTTGAATATTGCCCGGCCAGTATTCATACCGCACATATACTATACTATGCAAACTGACCATTTGTGTCGCTTTCGATACGTCTAATTCCCATACCTTCTATAGACAAATGTATGAATCCCAGAGTCGAATCTTAAATCCAATACATTATTTCGATAAATTCCAAGGGAATATATATGATCCCACGAGATCTGACGACAAAATGTCACAGGGATCCTGGATTATCCCACTGGATCTCTCGAGAAAAAAACTACAGATCTCAGATCCCATGGGATTCCACGCTTCCTATGATTCCAATGAATCGTGGATCCGATAGGTTTCTAGGCAAAAAGTGGATTATGATACTATTATTTCGGTACAAAATGTAACAAAAGATGTACGGTCACACTAATTTCATTACAACCATTACAAACACAGGCAGTCACTGATGCTATAAGTTGCGAGATTATGCGTCCTTATAATGGATCCGCAGGAGATCTCAGAAAATTACGGAAGGCCAATCAGCAATTTCTTGGAATCTTCTCCGTCTTGTCCATGCCCATTGTCCATCTTAAAAGCCGTTTTGGCTTTTCAGATTGCAGATCACAGTGGATCCCTCGGCAAATTTCAAAAGCGGATCTATGATGTCGGCGGATGCTTGCTCCAGAGCTGTGACATCAGATTGACTGTCTATACCCTTACCCTTAGATCCGTTTCGGGATCCGCGCACATGTCTGGCTTCTAAGTTTGCACGTGATTATATGCTTACTACTAGCGAATTAAGGATGAGGCGTAGTGGTCAGGTCAAGATCATCGCTAGGTCAAGCGCGGTGGCGGAGTGGCCGGAATGTACAGGGCGATATTTAATTATGCACAGTGGCTACTTTCTAAGCGGATTATGCGTGTTACATTTGAGAGAGAGTGCAGGGCTCGGAGCATAACGCAACTGAGATGCTCATTCAAAATATGCAGCCACTAGCTTCGTTTACCAGAATTTCCTTTATTTACACAGCACAGTTTGACCTTTTTTTTTAGCTACAAGCATACCATAAAAAAACATTTTGCAATTGTTGTGCTTGGCTACTGAGGTGTTGGGACTATTTGCACAAGGTCAGATATGGTTGGATGGCGACATCATACACATTTAGCATCTCTACAGGAAGGAGGTGATGTCGGAGCACCAATACCGCAGTTTCCGGTAGTTTCCGTATGTGAAGGCTCCTGGCTCAGAGCTGTGCCGAGTCGTGCTGTGTGCTGTGCTGCGCTGCATCTTTACTGCCGCGTGAGGGTGAGTACCGTTTACGTAATCCAAAATCGTAGGAATGCATAGAAGAAAAGTCACATGCTTTTGCGTTTCAGTTTTCTTTGCATTCCGGATATTTTGTTCTTGGGGGGGTTAAGTTGGCAGGCAGTTTTTCATTTCCGTCTGACTGTACAAGGTTTCTGGCGGCTAGCGGGAAAACCGTGCGCGGCGCCCGCACCAAATTTTCGGGATGTTTAGATCCACCAATGCCCTACACGTGCTTTTGCACTTTTCAGTGGTGCAGAGTGCACATGGCACGTGCTGCGAGGCACCCCCGAAATCGGAATTTCTGGGGCCTACAGGTCACATGTTGCGACGCCGGTGCATCAAACTTTGTGAGAAGATAGAACCGTGGACGCTATAGGAGGTTACGTGCTTTTTTGTGGTGGCGACGGTGCGGGGTGCATAGGACGCCAGCACGGGGCATCGAAACTATTTTAGGTGACTTCCGCTTGGGAGATTCGTGACCGAGAACGGTGTAAGCTACGGGTACCAAAACCGGTGTGCGGATAGCAAATGAAATCGGCTTTCACCATTTGTCACCTTCGTGACTCCCACCCAACTGATATGCTCATGAGCGCGTGACAAGGGCAGAAGGGGTGTAAAATGGCACCCTCATGGGGACCTCCGGTTAGGAGCTTCGTTTTCGAGATCGTTGCGAGCTATGGGTAGCGTAACCAAGGTAGCAAAAGCAAAAAGGATAGGAAATGGAACTAACTTTCGCTATTTGGCAGCACATGGTTTCCATCCAACCGATAAGCGCGCGAGCACGTGACAAATACAAAAGGGGCGTAAATTGGTGCCCTCACAATGGTGGTCAATATCTCCCAAAGTATCGGCTAGATTTACTTGCAATTTGCTGTTATGTCTTCATGCATGGGTACTAGCAACATTGCCTTCAATAGATAATGCGTTTGTTAGCACGTGCGCACGTGCGACTGCCGCACTCAGATATCGGAAACTGCTGGACCAATCGATCTGAATTTTTGTGAGCAGGCAAGTGTACGAGTTTGGGGCGGTCCGCATGAGTCGGAATCGAAGTCAGTCGGCACGTGCGCACGTGGACGGGCTCCGATTTTGGATCTCCGCCAACTACGGATAGCTGGCGGACCTCTAGCCCAAAATCGTAGGAATGCCTAAAAGAAAAGTAATTCCGGAGATTTATTCTTGGGGGGGTTACGTTGGCAGCTAGCTTTTCAATTTCCGTCTGTTTGTCTTTTGTACAAGCAGCTAGTTTTTTCATTTCCGTCTGTTTGTACAGGGTTTCTGGCGGCTAGCGGGAAAACCGTGCGCGGCACTCGCACAAAATTTTCAGAGTGCATAGACACGTCCGGTGTATTTGTGCTTTTTCACTTTTCAGTGGTGCAGAGTGCACGTGGCACGTGCTGCGAGGCACCTCCGAAATTAGTATTTCTGGGGCCTGCAGGTCACGTGTTGCAACGCCGCTGCATCAAACTTTGTGAAAAGATAGACGCCATACGTGGTTACGTGCTTTTTGTGGTGGCGGCGGTGCGGGGTGCATAGGACGCCAGCACGGGGCATCGAAACAATTTTAGGGGACCTCCGCCTGGGAGATTAGTGTCCGAGAACGGTGCGAGCTACGGATACCAAAACCGGTGTGCGGATAGAAAAGGAAACCGGCTTCCACCATGTGTAACCTTGGCGACTCCCACCTAACATATATGCACGTGAGCGCGTGACAAGGGCAGAAGGGGTGTAAAATGGTACCCTCATGGGGACCTGCGGTTACGAGCTTCGTTTTCGAGAATGTTGCTAGCTTTGGGTATCGAAACCGGTGTGTGGGTATGAAATGGAACCAACTTTAACTATTTGGTACCCCATGGCTTCCATCCCACCAATAAGCGCGCGAGCACGTGACAAATGCAAAAGGGGCGTAAATTGGTGCCCTCACATCTGGTGGTCAATATCTCCCAAAGTAGTGGCTTGATTGACTTGCAATTTGCTGCATAACTTCATGCATGGTTACTAGCAACATTGCCTTCAATACATAATGTGTTTGTTAGCACGTGTGCACGGGCGACTGACGCACTCAGATCTCGGAAACTACTGGACCAATCGATCTGAAATTTTGTGGGCAGGCAAATGCAGGAGTTTGGGGCGGTCCGCATGAGTCGGAATCAAAGTCGGTCGGCACGTGCGCACATGGACGGGCTCCGATTTTGGATCTCCGTCAGCTACGGATAGCTGGCGGACCTCTAGTCCAAAATCGTAGAAATGCCTAGAAGAAAAGTCAATGCTTTAGCACTTGAGTTTTCTTCGGCATTCCGGATATTTAGTCTTGGGGGGTTAAGTTGGCAGCTAGCTTTTTCATTTCCGTCTTTTTGTACAGGGTTTCTGGCGGCTAGCGGGAAAACCGTGCGCGGCACTCGCACCAAATTTGCAGAGTGCATAGACACGTCAGGCGAATTTGTGCTTTTGCACTTTTCAGGGGTGCAAAGTGCACGTGGCACGTGCGGCTAGGCACCTCCGAAATAGGTATTTCTGGGGTCTGCAGGTCACATGTTGCGACGCCGGTACATCAAACTTTGTGAAAAGATAGACGCCATGGGAGGTTACGTGCTTTTTGTGGTGGCGGCGGTGCGGGGTGCACAGGACGCCAGCACGGGGCATCGAAACTATTTTAGGGGACCTCCGCTTGGGAGATTCGTGACCGAGAACGGTGCGAGCTACGGGTACCAAAACCGGTGTGTGGGTATGAAATGGAACCAACTTTAACTGTTTGGCACCCCATGGCGTCTATCCCACCGATAAGCGCGCGAGCACGTGACAAGTGTAAATGGGGCGCAAATTGGTGCCCTCACATTTGGTGGTCAATATCTTCCAAAGCAGTGGCATGATTGACTTGAAATTTGGTGCATGGCTTCATGCATGGGTACTGGCAACATTGCACGCAATAAATAATGTGTCCGTTGGCACGTGCGCACGTGCGACTGCCGCTGTCAGATCTTGGAAACTGTTGGACAAATCGATCTGAAAGTTTGTGAGCAGTCAATTGCATGAGTTTGGGGCGGTCCGCATGACTCAGAATCAAAGGCAGTCGGCACGTGCGCACGTGGACGGGCTCCGATTTTGGATCTCCGCCAACTACGGTCAGCTGGCGGACCTCTAGTCCAAAATCGTAGGAATGCCTAGAAGAAAAGTCACATGCTTTAGCATTTGAGTTTTCTTTGCATTTTGGAGATTTTATTATTGGGGCCTTAACCCGGCATTGACTGGGGTCTCAGCAGAACGCCATTGACTGAGGGGGCGCTTAACACCCCCAGGTTATCTTCCGAACCAATAATCGCAGCGAGACGCGCTAGGCGGCAATCGAAAGCTCTCAATGAGACGAATCTAAAGCAAGCTAAAAAATGTAAAAGTGAGGTAAAATGTCAGGTCACGGTCAGGTCAAAGGTCAAAATCGGCGTATTTGGGTTTATGGGCCATACTGTCCATCCAAAGCTTTCGATTGCGGCTAGTTTCACACCCTGAAAGTGCTGCCAAAAGTATGATACACATCCCGCATGAAATAAAGTGAGATTTTTGGGCAAGGTAAATGTCAAGGTCAGGTCACAAATGGTCACTATGCTCAAAATATCCACGAAAGTCATGCAACACATGTTTTATGAGTTATTTTCCACGTATAATTCGATAGTGATAGTCATTTTACCACCTGATCTCATTTACGTGAAGTAAATGTCAATTTCAGGTCAAGTTCAGGTCACCGAAGGTCACAGTTTTAAATTGATAAATCTAAGCAAAAATGGCATGCTGCTAAACCAGTTTTGTCTCAGAAATACAGTGGTGCCATTTATTTGTCTGTATCTGGTCAAGAAAAGCCAAAAACGTAATTTTGGAAATATGACGTCATGAGCTACCCATACTTTAAATGCCATAAGTCAGTCAAAAATAATATCATTCTGAAATCTGGTATGTTAGGTTCCCATATGTGTTTTTCTGACATATATTCCGGCCTTTTGAATATCTTTGAAAAATGTGATCTTGTGACATTTTCCCCAAAAAGAAAACTTTTTTTTTGCATTTGTGGGGGTCAAAACCAAAATTTTCGAAATTTCGAGATATCCCTGTTGTAGCACTTGCTATTTACCATATTACGATTTTTGTATTGCATTTTTCTCCAAATATGGCATTTGTACAGTCCGTTGCATTTTAGCTGATTTTGGTGTAAAACTCGTGTGTAGTGACGTCACAAAATTCGATATAACTCAAACATTTTTCGACGAAATTGCTTTATTTTTTTACAGAAGACGTAAACGTGATTTAAAAGAAGGTACCCGAAGTTTCGCGTTGATAACGCTTTTGGTTTTGAGCTATTGCGAGAATTAATCAGGGAGGGAGGGGGGCGTTAAACGCCCTCCCTTAGTCAATGGCGGGTTAAGCTGGCAAATGACAGCTAGCTTTCTTTTCCGTCTGTCTGTTTGTCAGGGGCGTGGTTTCCTATCTCGTTGTGGGTGCCTGGGCACCCACAAAGTTGAAATGGGCACCCACAATACCCTATGGGCACCCACAATAACAACTGTATGCAAAATACACATTAAGTCTTCATATAATTTGTAATGAAAAAAGACCCTGAGCAACCAGAACAATCAGTTACAGGCCAATGTTCCACTTTTTATTGAATAATATTCATGATTTGATGTATAATACCAATAAAACGACTTTTTTGGCGATGACCGAGCGGGCGCGCTCTGGTAAAGCTAAAGCAGGTTTGAAATATAAAACGGTACGGGAGCACAAGTAACAAGTAACACAGTCCGTTTAGTCTTTTAGTCCTCCATACAAAAATTGTCAGGCCTCCATGCATTCCAACATACAAATTAAGTTTGATAAATTTGTCATGATCTCCTTTCCCGAATCCTCCAAAAGGGAGTACGTCCTGAGCGCTGCATGCTTCAGCGTATATAAAATTAATGCTCAGATTAATAATGCCATTTTTGATCAAGAATTATTTGTGTTCATTTCGACGTTTACGTGTGCCAGTTGCCACGCGCTGTGGTACCACCCCTATCAGAACTCACCATACCAAAATCGAAATGGATTTGATGGTCCCATTCAATGGTGCAAACCCGATCTCAATCGGAGCAGTGGTTGCAAAGTTATTAGCTTCAGAAAAGCGTCTGTACGGCCGGGTCGGGCCGTGTCGGGCCGGGTCAAATGTAAATTTGTCTAGTAAGTTGACGAAAAAAAACTCACAGGCGCTTCGCGCCCGCTCGGTAACAATATCATAACTTATTTTAAGACAGATTATCATAAAATAAATCACAGTCAATACATAAATAACATATTTAGCTCTTGCCAATTAACATTCATTGAAATGCGTCTGTACATTGTGGATCTTAGTTCGCAAAGCATGTGATGCCGATGGTGCACACGACTGTAAGTATGATGGCAAATGGTACTGGACTGGTAAGTACTAGTAAAAAGCCTTTACAGTGGTCTGATACTGGCTCAACAATCAAACTTGGAAACTCAGCAAAAAGTATATAACACATTTCCTAGAAACAAATATTAAAATGCCTTACCTACCTAGCCTAATCCTGACCGCTCAACAAGACCATGCACCAGCAGAATTCCAATGTTTGCAGGAGGCTATGGTCTACGCTGTCGAAGGCCTTGCTCAGGTCAATTGCCATAATTGAAGCCAGCATTCCGTTGTCGATCTTAGAATTGACCCATGCGACAGCGTCGAGGATAGCGTCCTCCGTGGAGTGGCCACGTCGATAAGCATACTGGCTGTCGGTAAGAATGTGGTTGACTCGCAGATAATGGCTAAGTTGCGTACAGACAATGCATTCGGCTATGTTTGACAGGATCGACAGAAGAGAGATTGGCCGGTAATTACTAGCTACACTGTGATCTCCTGCCTTGTGCAATGGGACCACGCAAGCCGTTTTCCACTTCGAGGGGAAAACTCCACTAATGAGGGAGGTATTATCACATGTAGCAAGGGGCACCAATAACATCGAAACAGCGCCGCACCGCCAGTATTGGAACCTCATCAAGACCAACAGATCTGGTATCAGTCATTTGACGCACTGCTTTTGATAGTTCGGGAAGAGTGGCAGGCTGAAGTTGAAAACGAGACGCGCAAACAGTCGGAGGACGCGGCTCAGACTTTCAGAATGAACACTTTTTTATCCGGCTCCCGCCAGTGGTGTTTTATACATATAGCAATTATTTGTAAAACAATCACACACTACAACCGCCCAAAAAGACACCAAACACAGCAACCAATCATCAATCACTACCATGCACAAAATGCATAACTTTGCAATACAAAAACGAACCAATCACACTAAAGAAACGAGCAATCGCACCACACACAATACACACCACGTTGGGCCCCCCAACAGCACCGGCACCGGCAGCGCAGACGGCCGCGACAACCGTGTTTGTATCTACCGTGGACAACTTTGACGGCGGCAGCGGCAGCGGCGGCGGCGGCGGCCGGGTCCCACCGCTGAGAGCAGCGCGCCGCGGCGCCGACCCAGCCGGTCACTCGCGAACCGGCTGACATGCCAATCACGACCGACACACTTGCAGCATCCTGGGGCGACGGAAGCGGATGGCCGGACAAGGGTGTGCACAAGGCGTGTGAATGTGTGCCTGCGGTGGCGCGTGTGCGGTGGTGCGTGTGCGTGCACGTGCGCATTACAGGGTGTGTGCGGTGCTGTAACGTTTGCATGCTGTGTGTCAGTCGCCTGAATGTGAATATGTTCCACAAGCCCCAGTTCTTCATAGGCCCCCACTTCTTTTCAAGCATATCCTGTTTGTTGGCTAAATGCATTATATTATATTTCGGCTTCCCACTTCAATTTGTTCTTCTTTAAGTGAATAACGTTCGGCTGGGTTTCTTTACAGCGTGCCTCATAAATGACCATTTTTGCTAATGTGATTATACAGGTTTCTATTGCACTTATTGACCATATTGTTGAATGCGATGCCCCTACTAGAAGAGGTGGTGCCTCCAGTGGAAGATGTGATGTTCCTCATGGAAGATGTGGTGCCTCTGGTGGAAGATGACATGCCCCTACTGGAAGATGTGATGCCCGAGGAGAAAATGCGATGCCCCAAGTGGAACTTGGAAGATGCGATGCCCTTCTGGAAGATGTGATGCCCCAGTGGAAGATGGAATGTGCCCACTAGAAGTTGTAATACCCCACGTGGAAGATGTGATGCCCCACGTGGAAGATGTGATGCCCTAATGGAAGATGTGATGCCTCTAGTGGTAGATGCGATGTCCATTTTGAAGATGTGATGCCCCTACTGGAAGATGTAGTGTCCCTATTGGAAAATGTTAAGGTCCTATTGGTAAGTATGATGCCCCTAACTAGAAGACGCGATGGCTCTAGTGGAAGATGTGATTCCCTTCTGGAAGATGTGATGCCCCTCATGGAAGATGTGGTGCTCCTCATGGAAAATGTGATGCCCGTAATAGAAGATGTGATGCCCAAAGAAGAAAATATGATGCCCTTGGTGGAAACTGTAATGGCCCTAGTGGAAGATATGATGCCCCTACGGGACGATGTGATGCCCACTGCAAGCTGCGGTGCCCCTCGTGGACGATGGGATGCCCTTGTGGAAGTTGGAATACCCATCGTGGAACATATTGTGCCCCTTGTAAGATGCGATGCCCCTACTGGAAGATGTTATTCCCCCACTTGAAGATGTGATGCCCTTAGGGGAAGATTAGAAGATGCGAAGCCCCTACTGGAAGCTGCGATGCACCTAGTGGAAGATGTGAAGCCTCTTGTGGAAGATGTGATGCCCTTGTAGAAGATGTGATGCCTCTACTGGAAACTGGGTTGCCCATAGTGTATGTGATGCCCAATATATATATATATATATATATATATATATATAATATATATATATATATATATATATATATATATATATATATATATATATAATATATATATATATATATATATATATATATATATATATATATATATATATATATATATATATATATATATATATATATATATATATATATATATATATATATATATATATATATATATATATATATATATATATATATATATATATATATATATATATATATATATATATATATATATATATATATATATATATATATATATATATATATATATATATATATATATATATATATATATATATATATATATATATATATATATATATATATATATATATATATATATATATATATATATATATATATATATATATATATATATATATATATATATATATATATATATATATATATATATATATATATATATATATATATATATATATATATATATATATATATATATATATATATATATGTATGTATGTATATATATATATATATATATATATATATATATATATATATATATATATATATATATATATATATATATATATATATATATATATATATATATATATATATATATATATATATATATATATATATATATATATATATATATATATATATATATATATATATATATATATATATATATATATATATATATATATATATATATATATATATATATATATATATATATATATATATATATATATATATATATATTATATATATATATATATATATATATATATATATATATATATATATATATATATATATATATATATATATATATATATATATATATATATATATATATATATATATATATATATATATATATATATATATATATATATATATATATATATATATATATATATATATATATATATATATATATATATATATATATATATATATATATATATAATATATATATATATATATATATATATATATATATAATATATATATATATATATATATATATATATATATATATATATATATATATATATATATATATATATATATATATATATATATATATATATATATATATATATATATATATATATATATATATATATATATATATATATATATATATATATATATATATATATATATATATATATATATATATATATATATATATATATATATATATATATATATATATATATATATATATATATATATATATATATATATATATATATATATATATATATATATATATATATATATATATATATATATATATATATATATATATATATATATATATATATATATATATATATATATATATATATATATATATATATATATATATAATATATATATATATATATATATATATATATATATATATATATATATATATATATATATATATAATATATATATATATATATAT